>VOPJ01016165.1:0-29340 GCA_014673585.1 Semibalanus balanoides | reverse complement strand
TCAGTATTCCAAACAGCCCCCTGATCTTCAGTACTTCGACAGTCCCCTGATCTTCAGTACTTCGACAGTCCCCTGATCTTCAGCACCCCGACAGTCCCCGATCTTCAGTACCCCGACAGTCCCCCGGAAGTCGTCAGTCTGAGACGAAACTATGTGGAGGAAATCGCGATTTGACCAAAACAGCTGAAACGTATATAGCTTACATTAAATTTGTTCACAGAGGATATTCGCCTGGAAATGATCTTTGTTCTTTGGTACGATGAGGAAGAAAAGGCCAAAGGGACTACCATTGCACTTACAAATAAATAAGTAAACATGCGTAAGCAGAAACGTTTTGCCTTCGAGGTCACATTTATATAATATCATTACGTGAAAGATCAATGCAATCTTTTGTATCGCTAGCCTCATTCAATATCTAATATCTTCCATACGTATTGCTGATGAACAATACGACACTGTTTTCGAGGACACACCTGCCCACTTTTCCATACTTCATATTTTTTAAATCGTAAATGATAAGCCTGCACAAATGCACAATTGATTATATATGTTTCACTCACAACAACCTCCAGAATAATAAACGAAACAGGCAATTAACAAAACTCATGAGCTTCTACAACGACTCTACTCTATCTCTCAATCTGCTCGGTGCCCTCCCAGAGCCAGGTACGCCCAATGCGCGCGCACCATACAAACACTACCTTTTACCGCGAACAACCTTGACGACAAACTGAATAAAACACAGGACCCTCGCCTCTCACGTCGTCGAAGCCTTTTCACATTGTCGAAGCCTTCTTACAACGTCGAGGCCTTCTCTCACCGTCGAAGCCTTTCACGTCGGGTCGTAGCCTGTTCCACACAAGAATACACCTTCCCGTTGGCATCACATCACTCGCGGATGGCTGTAAGCTTTAACGCACACGTCGTACATACATGATTGAACACACACAAAATCGAGCGAACACTGCAGGTTCGCCACAAAATTGGCGAAAGTGACGCGATAAAGGGCGCCAAGCACCACGCGTTGTTAGCTCAGCAATGGAAAACATGAGTACCAACAGATCTCCATCGCGCGCCCGGCCAGTAGCAGACCCGATCCCCCTGTCACACGGCCAGTAGCAGACCCGATCCGACTGTCACACGGCCAGTAGCAGACCCGATCCCCCTGTCACACGGCCAGTAGCAGACCCGATCCCACTGTCACACGGCCAGTAGCAGACCCGATCCCACTGTCACAACGCCAGTAAGGCAGACCCGATCCCACGTCACACGCCATAGCAACCCACCCCCTTCACACGCCAGAGCAGACCCGTCCCACTGTCACACGCCATACCAGACCCGATCCCCTCCACCATCCACGGCCAGTAGCAAACCCTATCCCACTGTCACACCCAGTTAGCAGACCCGACCCACTGCACACGGCCGTAGCGAACCCACCCACTTTCACATCTACTCCCACGTCTAATGTCAACCCGATCCCACTGTCTACCACGGCCAGTTAGCAGACCCGATCCCACTTCACACGCCAGTAGCAGACCCATCCCACTGTCACCACGGCCAGTAAGCAGACCCATCCACTGTCACACGCCTAACCTTTCCTCTTATGTAGGGCAGACCCGACCAGCTCACCTCTATCGTCTAAGCTAGCAGACCCAAACCCCCATGTCCCTCCACATCGCCATAGCACCCACCCACTGTCACACGGCCAGTAGCAGACCCGATCCCACTGTCACACGGCCAGAGGCGGTCCTCCCTCCACAGCCGCCCTGACGGGGCTGTATGGTGCCGGTCCGTCCTTCGCCCGGTGCACGGTCGCTGGACTTTGGTAGCACGCAGTCCGATGTCCGCAGCAGTCCGCAGGCTGGACGCAGTCCGCTGGACCAGCTGAGCGTCAGTACCACGCTGGAGCGGCACACAGGCGGTCCCCGGGCCCCGACCACCTGCCGACGCCACTGCCAGACAGCGGTCGGCAGTCCATTTCAGCGGGTAGCTCGTCTGTACGGAGGAGACAGGGGACTCGCTAGTCCTCGTCAGTGTGACGGCCACGTCCGCAGGGAGGAACGGAGCACTGCCTCTCGGTCACTGTTACAGGTCGAGCTGGCCGCCAGCCTAGGGCTGTACTGCAGCTGTGTTGTCCGCTCCAGCGACCAAATCACAGTCACGAGCCGTCCGTCTGTCTCCTCCCGCACTGGGGAGTCACGCGGCAGCGGCGCAACGACGGAGGGTAGTACTGCCAGCCGCCGCCGCCGACCCAGTCCTCTGACGTCATGTCTGTGACGTCAGACATCTGACGTCACAGAGCGGCTCGGCTAACCCGGATTGTCGAGCTGAAACAACATAGCGGTCAAATAGTGGTCACGCTGTGTCAAAACCTATATCACGGTCTCGTTGTTGAACAAACAGGTATATTTCTGTGGAAACCGGAGCCTGGGAAACACATGATATCACTGATGGAACTGGTCAACACGCCTACTGATGGAACTGGGGAGGCACTATTTCCAAATCACCTTCTGATGGAACTGGGGAAGCACTATTTCCAAATCACCTTTCTTGACTTTGAACTTGTGTGTTGTTTACATCTAATTGGAAGGTTAAAGAGAGCGTATCTACTCACATCGTTTATTGGGGGTTATTGCCATTGTCTCTAGTTTCTATAACATAATGTTCTGAATCAAACCATGCCATTCATTTCTCTATATTCACTCTATATAGTTGCTGAGATATTCCAAAGGCTCCAGAAACTTACTAGCAGGAAAACATTATCAAGTAGACTCCAGAGTGCTCACCACTACTAGGAGCATTGCTAATATCGAAATTACGGGTCCAAATTTGCTAGCATATCGTTAGCGCCGGCCAACAGCAATTCGACCAAATAGCTCATACGCGCTGATAGCAGCAGCCGAACAGTACCGTCTGTCCCCTGCTCGCAATGTTTGATGGCAGTTTTTCAAAGAAAATAGCAATGTTGAGCTACGAAACTTGCACACAATAAAGTTCACAATAGCGGGAATATAATGTGCAAAACTTGTCGCTTTATCTTGCATGATGTGACTGCAATTGTTTTGTCTTAGATGCGCTGCTTCACACATACTGTTCCTCTGATTATAGTGGTGATAGTTTAATTAATATAAAAAACATTTAACCAAAAATCCAACTAAAAGGGCTCCAGTTGTGAATTGTATTGTATCCAACAATGTTATTGTATCCATCGGTCAAACCAATAGCTTCTTATCGTATAATATTTTGGACATTCACAAATAGCAGAACTCCCTTTAATCAAAGGTAATGGTATGTTTGGAAGCACTTTGTCTAGAAAATGATAATACTACATTACATCGGTATAGATTCCATTTAATAAAATACCTACTTGAAGCTTATATTAAAAATACAGCAAAATTATAAACAAGCAACCATAATGTGATACAACTAGGCAATTCCGACTTTCTCAGAGTTCAGAGAGCCAAATCAGGCAGAAACATGACATATAGCGTCCAATAAAATATATGAAGTAACTAATGAACGCAGGCAGCCCAGTATATTATCGACTGACCTTAGACGTGTCACCTGGCCGGCAGAGCCAGGAGGCAGACAGCTATCGCAGCTGCCATGTTGAGAAGCCAGGTTTGGCGTCCTCTATTGTCGCCGGCCCCACCACTTTTTCTCTGTATGGCCGCCATCTTGTCCCCTGTGAAATTGAAGGACGAAACTGAGAATGGGATGGTTTAACCGATATGCTTTTTTATATTATTTTTGTTTAATATTTGTTTATTTTTTGTCTATTGTATTTATATTTGTCGGGAATTATCATGTGAACATATTCCATATACGTCTTATGTAACGAAGTCAATATTGAAAATGAGACAACATGCTTCAGTACAAAATTAAACTAAGCGCCAGCTGGCAGCTGCAAAAATTTGACAGAATCGGTACATGTGATAAGCTTCAAATATAGCATTTCCAAACATCTTAAACGACTTGACAAGGCATTCAATATTGTTACTCCATCCGTTACAAATACAATTTAATGCGTTTTAGGCGCACACTTTTGTCGCGTTGATCAAATGGACTTGACTTTCTTCCAACAGACTTGAGTACCGCTACGACCGAGCATAAATCAAGCTATTTGAAGCAAGAACTGCCATCAGCAACACAGTGATGCGAGGTAAAATATTACCTTAGACCATTTCATCACTCAGAAGTCAATCGGGAGTAGATGAAGCTAAATCGAAGTAAGCCAGTGAGTGCACTGGTTTACTTTAATTTCAGTTTTATCTTCTGCATCGATACCTTCAGTTCCCATTATGTAACTGTATTACCTATTTGTTTGAATGTTTCAATGTGACCAATCAAACTATCGGAATATTTATTGGTTACTTATAAGTGTATTGCTCACTGGTAGGATAATCTATCTACCGTTTTTATCTTCATCACTTACATAACAGTCTCTGTCTACCGTCTATCTGTATCAATACCAATACTCAATTAATAAGCTGGCTAATAAGCTGGCATCAATATGCTGGCTGCTTTCCACGACAATTTGTTTTCATCTCCTTTTTACCCTCTGGATTGCCATATTTACCTCGGCTAAGCTTATTTACCAGCTCCCTTCGGCAAATAGTGTTTGTATTCTAACGCAAGCTGCTGTATGCTTGGTTTTGTATGTGTGCGTGACTGAAAGCGATACATTCTACCACTTAACCACTTCATGGCTGCCTTGCATGCACACAGTGATTGTCATCAACAATGGCATTGACGCTCGAGTTTAGTATGCTCGCTACCATAGGTAATTCAGCGGAATTTCTTGCACGAACAATAATTAGGTTTCATGTTTTATGACAATGTTCAACATTTTTCATTGCATTCAATATTTTGTATTTGTTTTAGCTCTGTTTTGAGGGAAATGTAAGACATCGTTATAATGATAATAGATAACCTTATCCTCATAATGCCGAAAAATATTTATTTGAATATTGATTTCATGTATATTTATTTGATTTGAATATTGATAAATATTAATATTGATAGACATAATATATATTGATAAATACAATTTTGATTTGAGATTTGAATTTGAATTTGACTTTTCTATTTACAAAAATCGGCATTATGAGGATAAGATGATCTATTATCATTATAACGATGGATTCAATATTCATGAAATAAGTAGGCCATGGCGCATTAGCTGCGTAAGTTCCGCTTGTAGTTAGTTGTCAATGCATTTTATATGCATTTTTACCATTTGGCTAACACGAGCCCTGGAGGGAGAGGGAATCCGCCCACCCCTAAGGTTTTTCGAGGGTAGCAGAAAAACAGAGACGCACAGTGCCGCCGTTTTTCATGTTAAGTAATGTTAGAAATATTAGAAAACTAACTACCCACATCATGTAAAACTCTTGACCTCGGGTCATCTCAGGTCAGGTCACCAGACCAGGTTACGTGATGACCTCACCTACAAAATGTTTGCGGTCGTGTATGCAGCCACAGTTTTGGAACTGTCGGTTTCAAACTTGCAGGATATCATAAGGTCATATATACCTACAATGTATATTCTCTGATTTCTGATTCCGGTGACCTAAGGTCAGGGTCAATTTCGTGACCACCAACACTTTTTGTAAATAACTATCGACAGCAAAAATATAGAAAAGTGAAAAAACGGTGTCAATGTGCTTGTCACCTCGAGACACGTCTTCCAATATGCAAATGCCTTACTTGGGTCAACACTTGACCTTGCCCTGAGGTCAAATTTCTCAGTTGACTTAATCTGGTCGAAATAATATGATTCGAAGCGCCTTGAAGATACAAACATTATGGAGTCAAACGTATTGTTTTATCTTCATTAGGTAAGAAGTTATTTGCGAAAAACAGCTTTGGCCAAAAAATACTTTGTTACCTTCGATGACCACTGAAGTCTAAACTATTGACTTGAGCACAAATTTGAGGACACGGTAGCGACACGGTAGGACACGATCACTGAGGGATGAGTTTACCCCTCAGTGGTTTGACCTGACCTAAAAAAGGCAGATGTACTTTGATAGAACTTTTCTCGAGCTATCTAACACTCTTTTCCGCTTGTCACTACGTTTTGTGATTTTCGAGATTATAGGGGTAGGGCGAAGTCCGCCCCCTCCAGGGTGTCAAATTATCAGAGGCCCTCCAGGGCGCGTGATTACACGTGCGCCGCTGGGGTCTCCAGCCGAACACGACACACTGGGGGGTAAATTTTACCCCCTCGTAACTTCCGAACTAATGACCGCAACGAGACGCACAAGACGGCAATCAAAAGCTCTCGAGGAGACGAATCAAATTTCAATGCATACCCGAAACTCTAGGAATATAGTCACATGTTAGGTCACGATCAGGTCAAATGTCCAAATTGAGATATTTTAGTTTTTTGGTCATACTTTTCATCCATAACCTTAGATTGGGACTATTATCGCACACAGTGCTATCAAAGGTATAATGCATCTCCCGTATAAGCGAATGTCAAAATGTAAGCAAAGGTCAAGGTCAAGGTCAGGTCTTGAAATGTCACTTTTGGCAGGAGGTCTACAAAAGCCATGCGATACATGTTTTAAGGGATATTTTACATTTAAAATTAGAAAAGAGCGACCATTTGCCATCCTGACCCCACGTAATGGCCATCATCAAGGTCAGGTCACAAAAGATAACATTTATAAACTGATACATGTACATTGCAAGGCATGTTCTAGAACAGCTTTGTCTCAGAAGAAATACAGTAGTGACATTTATTTGTATTTATCTGGTCGCTAAGTGCCAAAAAACGTAACTTAAAAACGATGTAATGATTCATTTATTCTTAGAAGGCCAGAAGTCAGTCAAAAATATTAGTTTACAATTTAGTTTGCGTATTTTCTAAACTTGGTTATGTAACAATATATACATTTTTTTAAATATCTCTAACAATTTTGATTTTGTTAACATTTTACACTCAACATTTGTTTTGCATTTTTAAGGGGTCAAAACCAGAAAAATATAAATGTCTCCATAACTTTTTTTTGAAGAGAATGCTACTTACATGTTTTTCATTTCAAATTTGCATTAAAACTCGATTGTTTACATTTTGTCAAGCCCAGAAACCCCAATAAACAAACAATATAATTTGTTAAACATATATCGTTTTTCCACCAAAAATAACATAACATGACGTCATTAAAACGCCAGTATTTCACTAAGCGCTTCTTTGATTCCAGTGTAATTTGGCAAGAAGACTGTTGCTGATGCTGCAATGCTGAATTTATGCAGCATAATGTAGCTACTGCAAGTTTGAGTAATTGTTTTCAACTTATTGAGCAAATCCAGGAGGAGGGGGGGTGTAAACTCAATCTCTCAGCGGGGCGTGGTTTGACTGATGGAACCAGTATCTACTTTAAAATGTGCACCATGGAATATTACAAAATTTAACGGAGAAATGTGTGCGTCAGGATGTTTTTTTTTTCTCTCCAATGCTAGATGAAATGATCACCATATGTAATCTTAAGTATATGTTTAATTTTCGAATGGACAAAAGCCAAGACATTGCTCGTTAGGTCGAAATACATAGCCTCTGTTTACCAGTACACATCATTAATAATAATGGAGGCCCAATGAAAACGGAGAAAGCAAGCCTTTTGTGGACGCACTGCCCGCCGTTAACTCCCCCTAGCCCCCCCCCTGGGTGCGGTGGCCTGGAGCTGAGGCCATGTCGCTCGGGCCACCGCGGCGGCTCACGTCACTCGCGTGGCACGGCCCTGGACGCTGAGGCCAGTGGTCGCTCGGGGGCCATACCGCGGGCGGCTCACGTCAACTCGGCGTGGCACGGCCTGGAGCTGAAGGCCAGTGTCGCTCGGGCCCCGCGGCGGCCTCACGTCCACTCGGCGTGGCACGGCCTGGAGCTGAGGCCAGTGTCGCTCGGGCCCACCGCGCCGGCTACGTTCAACTTCGGCCGTTGGTCACACCACGCACCTCATTATTATGTTTCGCTGCAACACATTCGTGATGGATCTATTACACCCTCAATCAGCTTGTATTATTAACACCAGTACATGTTCCGGGTATATGCCATGCAGGCCTAACGATCAGGACTGAAGTGGTATGCGACGGTCGGAATTTGAAATTTATACCGTACGACATCGGGATCATGCTTTCCTCTGGTCGATCTATGCCTTATGAGCACTCTCCCGAGATAATATATACCTTTGATCGGATCCATCAATCTTAATATTTATCACAGTAATATCCCCTAGTCCTAGTTATTATACATGATATATATCGAGTGCCCATTCCGTCTAATCAACTATTCCTCAAACCCTTACAATTTATGTTTGATATCCGCATAGCAAAGCCTGAGTTTATGTCCCCTATAATGGTGCAATGTGTCTAGTATGCTCTAAAAGTACTCTGCGAATAAAGACTTTCTACAACATTCTAGAAGAAACTGTATTTATTGAAAGACCCACGATAAGCATAATTGCGTAGGATATGACCGAAGGGAATTTCTCAATAAATGTTTGAGCTAATATACAACAATGGATCGTTATAAATCTTCTGTCTGCAGAAATAACACCATAAGAGACGTCATTATTGATCTACATGTTTATCGGAAATATTTTATCGACTTCACAGGCAGCAAATCTTACTTACAAGAGCTTCATGTTGTGTTGTGATTTGGAACTGGAAGTATAATTGCAGTTTGCCATGCTACAGGTCAAAGCCCATATATCATCGTGTTTAATCCGCCGCAATGCTTGATCAAGACATCGATGGATATTGCGTGGATAATATCGTTGTCACGACAATGAAATAACCCTGTCAGGCATGACATTGATTGCATCGACATATATAGATGACCTTTCAAACATTAAGTGAAATCAGTGCAATCACACGCACCATGGATTGCTATACCTTAAAATAGAGCAACTAATTATTGGGAGCGGGCAAGTAAGGCAC
Organism: Semibalanus balanoides; assembly: GCA_014673585.1. Lineage (NCBI taxonomy): Eukaryota > Metazoa > Arthropoda > Thecostraca > Balanomorpha > Balanidae > Semibalanus > Semibalanus balanoides. Next base: position 20,394 of record VOPJ01016165.1, on the reverse strand, counting down.
GTGAATGTGATGTCCAAATATAGCGTGCTATTTGCGGTACTCGGTATCTATCATGCATCCTGAGTTTTCTTTACTAGCTTGTTGGCTCATCGATGTTCCACGCGCTTTGATTATGCTGTGTGAGCACCTAGGCTGAGCATTGTGTTGTGTATTGTGTATTGATTAAATCGTCTACAGGTCATTACCCAGTTACAGACGAAGTCAGAAAATTTTAAAAACAATAAATAACACGACCAAAAATTAGCACGTAAAAATACACAAACACATCACCCGAGTCCAGTTATCAAATAAGTATCCCGTCTTAGTAAAAGCCTAAATGACGCGAGATTTAAAGGAGGATATCAGTAGAATATAAAGAAGCAACACTAGTGTCGAGTTTAAAACGAGTTACATAGGGGATGGCGTTCGGGTGAAAAACGCTCTCCGCTGGAACCGTGTTCACCCTTCCCGGGGAACACCGACAGGCAAGGTACGTGGTCGAGCGCGCCGGGTACATATAAACCAAACGCTGCCAGCAGGGATGGAACTTTTTTTCAATTCGCTCATGATGAATATGATATAAAAAACAAATAAGGTCGTCATTGTGATAGCGGGATTTGGACCAGAACGCACGTTAAAAATGGGATAACAGAAATACTGTGTCAACAATGTCCAGTGGGTTTGTCCGAGATACGGGCCAGCCCACGTTAAAAAACCTGTGCTGCATCCCTCTTCCAGTCGTCTCAAGTGAGTGACAGCCCGCACCGGCCCAACACTACAACAGCCATACTCGAGGAGGAACGGAACATGAGCGTAATAAGTAGACAACATTGCCTTGTGATTCAAAATCGAGCTCTGTAATGTTCGAACGGGACAACTGCATGCTGCGAATACACCAGCCCAAGCATACGGTTTGACATTCCTGATAGTTGAGGTCGATGTAGAGGCAAACTAGCTTAACGTCTAGTAAAACACCCAGTCGGAGTTTCGGTGCCGGCGCTGTAACGGTGGTGCCGTTCAGTGTGTTGTGGCTATATGGGGGATTTCCGTAAAGGAAAATGATATAACATGACATTTTGGGAAGGATTCAGGTTAGGCGCCATTACGAGAACCAGTGAGGAAAGGCGGTGAGGTCTATTGCCTGAAGGGCGTAGGAAGTCAGAGGAGGATTTGATGCAATGAATATAATTGAAATGTCGTCCGCTGTACATGATACAGTGGTCTGGATAACAGGACAGGGAGGTCAGCAGTGAAACAAATAAAGAGGAGTGGGCCACATACACTGCCTTCGGGCACACCGGATTTGACTAGTTTTTTGGGCGAAAAAGATATAGCTTTTTGGGCGATTCTGATAATTTTTTGGGCGAACCTTTTCAGATTCCAATTTCATCGCAAGACATATTCATAGAAAACGCGAGCTAAACTGGCACCAATAGATCCTTCATTTTACAAGGCATCCAATAAGGCAAACATCTTTGACACCCCCCCGTCCCCTTCGTCTGACTCATGACATGCATGCGATCACTAGTAGGTAATTTCATAAGGGAATACTTAACCCTCGCCAGTGCAGGGGATAAATGCAACCCCTCAGTTTTTCAGGAATAACTCGCGTAAATATCAACTGATTGCAATGCAATTTTCAGTATCCTAGTTTTGAGCGATGTGACCTAAGCGCGGAAAATTTAAAGCTTCCAACTTCCCTGAACCGTGACCTATAATCTGTTTTCAAGGTCATGTCAGGCGCAACTGGCGTCCCGTATTATCGATCCTTGCAACTTGAGCAGTTTCCGAGTGATTGTTGTTCAGTAGCATATTCATAGCTGTTGCCAGGCAACAGGTGTGGTTTTTTATTGAGATTGTGACCTCGATTGACATTTTTCAGAGGTCAACCGCACTGACCTCCGATGACCTCAGATGACTTTTTTTTGGCTTCTGGACCGTTTCTAGGACATTTTAGTGACGCTGATTTCAAATCTGGAGATCCATTTTACATAATTTATGTGTTCCATTTAGGATCATGCGCTTACAAAAGAGGACACTGACCTCAAGTGAGCCTGACATGATCTTTTTGGAATTTGTCAGTCTTTAAGATATTTGTGTCACGCTGATTTCAAATTTGTCACCATTTAAGCATACTTTTAGATGTTCAATTCACGATTTTACCTCGATAAGTATTAAATTTCTACACATATACGATTTGATGACATTTGAGTCATTGACATGACCTCAGAGGTCACCTAATGACCCAGGCAGGACATTACAAATCGGTTGTCAAGTGGCTTCTTCTCGTCACAAGCAACACGCTCGTTGTTTAATTGAGTGTCTAGCTCATTTAGGGGCGAAATGACAGGAAGGTCGTACCTCTGCACGGTCACGAAAGGACAGGAAGGTCGTACCCCCTGCACGGTCACGAAAGGACAGGAAGGTCGTACCCCCTGCACGGTCACGCAGCGATGGGACGCTGTACATGGACGACGGTTAAACCATACGGTGTCGTTTGGGGCACCTCAGCATATACACTAATGCTCCCGGCTTGTGTGACACAAGTATACACATTTGTGATTTACCCTGATGAGACTTAAGCTGATATTTTTGTATTGTTTAAGTTCTATGTCAACCTGAACCCAGTTTACCCTGACACGAAGGAAAAGCATATACAATTTATAAAACAGCTCTGAAAACTGCATCCCAGTTAACTTCAACACGTATCGTTCGCTAAAGCTCATCGCTCAGTGTCCGATGCCCATCCCACAATGCTGGGTTACGAGCTGCTCCACTGTTACGCTTTAATGCATTTCACAATGCTCCGTAAACTGGGGTGCCAGCATATATCATACATAACACTGAAAGTGAGGTCACCATACGGAGGTGATCTGTGAATGAATGATGATCTCTTTCGAAAAATCGATCGTCTCGCCTATCCAACTACACTGAACCGCTTCCTCAGAAATGACAGGCTGTCTCACAAACTTTCCACTCAAATCTATCACAGTCACGTACTGGATGAAGACCAAACTTTGGATGCCGCGTCCATTGCCTCAGCGTGAGGTCACGTTCGCCGGCGCAGCATAATGCATGCCTAGCAAGGGACAGAGAACAGACGGTAGAAAGGTCAGTGACAGACGCGTCAGTGACAGGCGGGTCAGTGACAGACGCGTCAGTGACAGACGCGTCAGTGACAGACGCGTCAGAGACAGACGCGTCAGAGACAGACGCGTCAGTGAGAGACGCGTCAGTGACAGACGCGTCAGTGACAGACGCGTTCAGTGACAGCGCGTCAGGGGGCAGGCACGCGTCAGTGACAGACGCGTCAGGGACAGACGCGTCAGGGGACAGAGCGCGTCAGGGGACAGGTCGGTGACGGTCGGTGACGTGTCGGTGGACGGGTCGGTGACGGGTCGGTGACGGGTCGGATGACGGGGTCGATGACGCGGTCGATGCGTGGGTCGGATGACGGGTCGGTGACGGGTCGGGTGACGGGTCGGTGAGGGCTCGGTCGACGAGGTCGGTGGACGGGTCGGTGACGGGTCGGTGACGGGTCGGTGACGGGTCGGTGACGGGTCGGTGACGGGTCGGTGACGGGTCGGTGGCGGCTCGGTGACGGGTCGGTGACGGGCAGAGTTGTGCTTGACTCAGACTCCACAGACAATGACGTCACAGACCTATCACTGCGTGAAATTCAGCTCGCCTGCCGGAATAACCCGATACCGCCTCTTAGGAGGCAAGTTCAGCCCGGAACTAGTGCACTTATTGTTTTTCATGACATATTCTGGTGCCTTCTAAACATTGCACTACGATGGGTGATTTAGTATAAACATCATGTTATGATAGACGCTACATTTTCACGTAAAATCGGCTGCCTTCAATTCGCAAGGCGTAAACCGAAAGTGCCAATACTATGCCGGTAAAGATGTTATGTGAAACGCAAGCGCAGTGTGAGGGCTGCTATTCAACACAACTGCTTCTTTTAAGGAGCGCTGTCTTATCTCATAACAAAAAGTATTTAACAATGCATGTATTTTACTAGTTGTTTTGTTTGCATTGCTCACAATAGGCTCAACTACTACGAGCAACCACTGCTCTGTTTTTGTTTCATATGCACCGCTGTTGGGCTTATGGGCTATTTCATATTTGGAAGCCCATCCGACTTAACTATAAACCATAGACCTTTGAAATTGACAGGAGCTGAACATATCGCAAAGATCCTATTTTGTTCTGTATTAGTTCTATGATGTAGCTAAGTTCACAGATGGACAAGCCACGTTTGATTCAAGACAGACACATACATCATTTATTTATGCCCAGCTCGCCCTCTGTGAAAATCATTTTTCAGGGCAATTTATCCTGGTATAGAGATTTAGAAGGGATCATCAATTTTCCAAAGACATCCTGACTGCTATTGGTGCAAATGCCACGGTAATCAGTCGCGTCAACAGCTTAGGAGCGCCTCTCTGTGTGAACCGCTACTTGGCCGAGGAGTGTGTCTCTCTGTGAGAACCATACCCTGGCCGAGGAGTGTGTCTCTCTGTGAGAACCATACCCTGGCCGAGGAGTGTGTCTCTCTGTGTGAACCGTACTCTGGCCGAGGAGAAAGACGACGGCTCATAACCCAGTGGCACCAGCGTTGATCCTGGTGAGGTGATTCACTGTTTTCCGAGCGACGGGTCAGTTTACCGTCTTCACTGCATCTTTTCTTTCCGTTGATCACTGAATACTTTATTGTTTATTTGTTTGAACACGTTCCCAGGGTCCCCCGGTCTACCACACGGCTTGTTGCAGACCGTGTGTGCTGTTGTGAGCCATTACTGAGAACACATAACACGTTATGAGCACGTTGACCGACAGCCTTATCGATAGAACTGGAGTAATGGAGCCTTCGGGCCCGGTAATGGTGATTGAGTAGCTAAGTGAGAAATTACAGATGATTTGTTTGATGATGATGCAAAATGCACATGATAGGTGAGACTAGGGAATCACCGAACTGTAGGAAAGCGGAAATGATCAATGGAGCTTAAATGCTTAAGAGGTGCTGGCTTCTGTCAACAGTACTAAAAGGCTAACTAGAAATGGTGTATTGCGCCTGCGGTGGTGACATTGCGCCGACACTGCCATTTACTGAGATGCAGTACGGTTGCAGCGCTTTTAAGGATCCGTTAACATCAACAAGGTGTTATTTTAGAGAGCTATAACTTTCCGTTGGTGCATGCTACTTGAAAAGAAATAGTTGTACTTGAAGCTGCAATGTAAGACTACAACCCAAATATGAAATCAAGATATTTGGCCCCAGGGTCAAGCACTCGACATCTATATATTGATAACATATCTCCCGTGGCAAGGCCGAAATAACAATTAAAACTTCGGCGTTGCCAACATTTAGTTTTGGTCTGAAAAAATGGCCTTTCGAAAGAACATCATTATATTTACACAAGCATTTTCTCCTGAATGACATCCTTTAAAAGGTTCAAATGTATTTGCTGCACTCGCATATACAAAGTGGAAAGGCATGGTTTTAAATATTGTTGCGTTTGCAAGTCTGCGGAATATTTTAGTCTGCGACTGTAAACAAACTGATATTTATCCTTCACATTTCTATAAGAACGCCTAATGCTCATAAGCTTCAAGTTCGAAGTAAGAGGAAAGCTTCTTTGACTCATTGGACATTACCAGGAATTTGGGTGAAAAACCGAAGTTTTACCTTTTCAGATATTTGTCTTTGTAGCAGCTGAGTTATATCTGATAACCCAAATGCTAAACCTGTCTTTAATAGTCCAGTGATGCAGCTTGCCAATTATATAGGATGATATCATACAGCGTGATTGCATGTCCACTACAAGGATACAAACATACAAGTTGTCGCGTTCCCAGTCTCCCCGATATCCCAGGCTCTGTATCACCGTCACCACAGTATCACAAAAAGCATTTGTCATTTATTACAACCAATACATGATAATTATTTTCAGCTTTGTTTTACGACATACGTGCTGTATAACGCTAAGAGCCAATTGGTTTTAAGACCAGGAGCAGCATAAAATAAGTACTTATATTCGTGTCCCTAGATGGCACTAGTAGTAAGCGCCTGAAGTTATGCTGTACCGCATAGCTTGAAGCCGTGAACTGAGTTCTGCGCAATGAGGGAGAGGGTAACAACTAACAAGTCATTCTGCTCGTCAAAAGGGGATAACTAGGGGGCTAACTCCGGCTCCTTCAGCATCACAAAAGAGGGTCCAGCAAATACCAGCCTCTGATTGGTCGTGACCTCAGGTGCACACAACGTATGCTAGCCGGCATGATCAGCGTGTTAAATCCCAGCTAGAGGGGTCCCCCATCTAATTAAAAAACTAACGAGACTATCGAGACGCGGAAAACAGCGTTCAAAAACTCTTAAGAAGACCATTCGAAGTTAAATACACATTTTTGGCTCATGATAATATTGAGGTCACCAGAGGTCATCAAACGTTTTCGAAGTGAAGGACTTTGCTCTAGAAACTACCAAATATCTCGATAAATATAAGAGCTAGTTGCAAACAGAAAACAGCAATCAGAAGCTCATGCAAATTAAAATCGCCTTATTATTCTGATATTTAAGCCACAGTTTAGGCCTCAGGTCACCAAATGTCAGGGCATTTAAACATTTGCCATTAATAACTTTTAATTGGTAAGACATATAACAGTCATTTTAACACCATCGTAATTTTCTCGTAAAGAAACTTTGAAGCAACATGTATATGGTGACTTGGTTAGATCAACTTCAAAATTTGACCTCAGGTCAAGGTCATTTGCTGACCCAGGTAGGTCATGTTGCATATGAAGCGATGTGACTCGACGAGACAAACACAATGTTGTCACTTGCACAATGTTGTATATCTGTCTTCCATCAAGAGTTATTGGGAGGAAAAGGTTGCTGGTGACCTGAGATGACTTCAGCTGACCTTACAGAAGTCACTAAGCAATAATTACAAATGGGTCATCAACAATGAGCTAAAATAACATGATTATGAAATAATTGGTCAGATCCAATGCATGTTCTCTGAAAAGGAAGCATTTGTATATTGTTAATGAAACGTAACTTTGATGACCTCTGATGACCTCAATATTGGCCTGAGTCAAATAACGCCCAAGTAACTTCGAATGAACTTATGACGATCTTTCGAACACCATTTTCTGCGGCTCGCTAGCATTTTTCGTTTTCAAGTAAGGCCGCCTTCACACCGGACGCGGACTACGCGTTCGCATGCGGACTCGCGTCCCAACGCGTTAACGCAGCAATGCCTATTTGATTTTACAAGGTCACTGCGATGACCTGAGGTCACCAGTTTCAGTATGCTGATGAAAATCGTGCTGCACTTGCATGATTGGTGCTTACGGCGAGAAAATCGGTCCAGCCCTTGCTGAGATTCCATGTTGCTGCCCAAACTGCGGTGTAACGTTTGTGCAGCAACATGGAATCCCAGCAACGGCTGGACAGATTTTCTCGCCGTAAGCACCAATCAATTCAGTGCACACGATTTCATCAGCCGTTCTGAAGCTGGTGACCTCAGGCCATCGCAGTGACCTTGTAAATCAAATGGGCATTGCTGCGTTTACGCGTTGGGACGCAGAGTGCGCATGCGAACGCGTAGTCCACGTCCGGTGTGAAGGCGGCTTAAGAGGGTGGGACCCCAATGGGATTTAACACGCTGATCATGCCGGCTAGTATACGTTGTGTGCCGCTGAGCCTGACGTCACGATCAATCAGACCTTGAGACCATGTTGTTGGCCGGAGTGGCCATGTACCTTGCACCTTGTAATAGAGCCTTGGGGATAACCATCCCAGCACCTTCAGATATGGCAGTCCCATTCAGAATATCACTTCACTTCTATCATATCACTTCTGGTGATGTGAACATGCTAAAAATAATTTCCGTGTTCGGTCTGACCAGATATATCTTAAAACCTTACTGCCAGCATAATGACCACGCCGTGAACGTCATTTTAAAATCTTCTTCCACTTTGAAAGCGGAGCAGCGGCTGCAGATGGCTGCGGAGTAACTGGCAGTAGCACAATACACGTCTTCACCGTCATCTGACTCGACTGATAATTCCACGTCAACGGCATCGACGGAGGCAGGAGAGCGGCGGCCGACACTCCAGTCGCCGGCTGACGCCCACATCACCAGCATCACCAGCGGCGACGGGGCCGTGTGGTGATCTCCCCCGGCAGTCAGAGGCTCGTCACATAAACAGGGTCGGCTACAACTCGCGTCCGTTTGCTGCTCGTTATGTCTGTCGAAGTTGAAGACCCCATTTCCCCGGTTTCCTTAAGGTTCATTCATTTATTTTCCATGCCTCCTTCACGTTATCACTTCATCATCACTTACATTTCATTTCCGGGACAGTTTTATTGGGGATGTTTCCCATAGGCTAGAGATCATGTCTGAGCCTATGCGGGGTGTAAGTTGGCCTGTTATGTGACGCTACTCATTGTCAGTTCGGAGTGTGTCTGTTGACATTTCTATGCTGCCGTGACGTGACGACTCGGCGCCTGTTGAACGGGACAGCGTATGGCTGCTAGCTCGGACGAGTGATGAGCGATACGGCAAGGGCTACATCAGCGCTCAACTCAGCCGGAATGAAGGACGGCGAATTGTTGTACGACACATATACTGCGCTAGAGACGGCAGTGAATAGCTGTTAAATGTGGACAGACCTCGTAAAACGGGCAAGGTCAATTATTGCCTGTCGTGCACAATTTTTCAGAGCAGTTTCAGCTGATTCACATGACAGCTGGCTTTTTTAAGTCTTCGCGCTCTGCCGTACAATAGAGGCAAGACTGAATGGGACTGCCATATCTGAAGGATTCATTTTTATTGGTGAGATTTCTTATCAGCACATGGACTATTTGAACTAATTGATATTTCTCGTCATGAAATGTGTCATACACCAAAGGCCTACGGTAGACATGCTAGTCATTGAATGTTTCTCTGAGCATTGCTTATTACCGTAACTACATTTCTTGTGAATTAAGCGTCCAAAAAGCATATTTTGCGTACAGCACATGCATCTGTGCCGAATACAAGTTCTTCTGTAAGGGCTGGTGGGTTTAAAGTGGAATAATCCAGTCAAGATTTCAGGCAGCTGTCGTTTCGTCAGAAGTTGTAGTCAGAAGACAGAAGTGATCAGTTGGCTCCAGGATTTCCTTGTGCCATTTATACAGGATGGTGAAAGCTCCCTTGTCAGCTGGAAATGGAACAGTGAACAAGATCAAATTTATGTTTATTGAACTTATATCAGTTTGGTCTCCATCAATTGGTATTGATAACATCTTTCCCCAGCAGGTGGATAAGCATACCTTCACGAAATAACACTAAATACCTTCATCTTGGCATACCTTAACTCATAACAAGGCCTGACAGTCTGCGAACAGAGGTAGCTCGTCATTCCGATACCTTCGCTGCTTCTCATGATCAATCAATCAATGAAGTGTATTATCCAGGTTACTACAAATAAATATAAACTGGTAATTAGTGCAAATGCACTTAGCATATAACAGGGCACGTCTCAAAAGCCATTACCAAAACAGGACCCACTCGATCACCACCATCACACAGGGGGATCGCCCCGCTACCCGACCCTGGCAACAAACTGCCAACAGATGTCGCTAACACTGCTCACAGCTCCATAAAGTTTCGGAGCTGTCCACTTAATCGTCATTATTATATATGGTGGTGTCTGTTTCGGACTGTCATCTCATCCATCCCGTGGGACATGTTTTCTGGTCACATATCACGTCACAGTCGTCGACATTGTTAGCAGTTTTACCCTGTTAGTAGCCGTTTTTACGAAGGACTTCATTACCGGGTAATTGGGGCTTTTGGGTGTTTAGGTTGATTGGGACGATTGGGGCGTTTGGTTTAAATAAGGTGTGTGGGACCTGTGTTAGAGCTATGGCCACATGACACGGTGTTAGGTCAAAAGTGTCCTAAATTCCAAAATGCAAAAATTCCCAACTTTGCCCCCCCAGTTTGAAGCAAACCCCAACCGTCCCAATCGCTCCAAGCACACCAAAGCCTCAATCATCCGGTAAGTAAAGTCCTTCGTGAAAACGACTAGTGGCAGGCTCCTGAGTCCTGGCTACTCCTATTAGTGGCTGCACACCCAACCCCCCCTCCCCGGATCAACCCGTCCGATATTCACAAATCAAACCGCGTTTGATTCCCCTCAACACGATCTACATTTCAACAAGGGGGCAACAAGGGGGCAGAAACTACGAATTATATATATATATAAATATATATAAATATATATATATATATATATATATATATATATATATATATATATATATGTTTTTGATCCAACATTGCTGCCATGTTTTTCAACCGATTTTAACGCAACTAATGAGGCTCGATATATACATTGCATTGGAGATTGATTATATGACGGTGACTTTTACATATTTAAAACTCATAGGCGTTTGCAGGTCACTCAATGTGGGAACTGGTTAAAGACTCAAAATTTTGACTGTGACTATAAATTATGTGACTCAATTATGTGATATGTGACTATCAATTTTAGAAAAATCCCCAAAATTGCATGGCCTGCTTTTAGCCGTTCCGGAGATATCATCGAAAAACCTGAGGAGTGGGCAGAATCTGCTCCCTGCCTGCCACTAATAGCCGTTTTCACGAAGGACTTAATTTACCGGGTGATTGTGGCGTTTGGGGCGTTTGGGGCGTTTGGGGCGTTTGGGGCGTTTGGGGCGTTTTGGGCGTTTTGGGCAATTTGGGCGTTTGGGGCGATTTGGCGTTAAGTTTAAATGGGGGAGGGGGGGTGAGGCTGAATTTGGAAAGTTTGGCTTTTGGAATTAACGTCATTCTGGAACTAACACCGTGTCACGTGGCCATAGCTCTAGCACTGGCCCAACCCCCACCCCCATTTAAACCAAACTCCCCAATCACACCAAACGCCCCAATCACCCGGTAAATTAAGTCCTTCGTTAAAGCGGCTAGTAGGGTTAACGAGCCACAGATTTGCAGCTTTAGCCATATTTTAGGCTCTAGGTTCTGGTTAGCACAGGTCTGACTTTATATCATTACTTTTTGTCACTGTCCCTGGGGCCGAAGTTCCATCTTTACTACGATATATTTTTATTCGCAAGTTGTTCATTTGGGATTACCATCTAACTACTTACGCAAATTCGTAAATCTCTGCCGACAACTTACGAACTTTGGTATTCCCATCTCTTCCGTAAAGTTCTCAGGGGACTAAAAAGCATACAGCTGCAAACTATTTTCTATCGGGGAAGAGCAAGTTTCGGTGGCGGTTCAACTTAAGAATTCAGCCACTCTCGCAAGAGATGGTAAAACCAACTTAAAGTTAGCTTGCAAAACTGAACAATCGTCGTTAAAATTTCATAAATGGGGATCCAGCCCTGATGGGCCAATCATGCGAAAGCCTACAACATTCGTCCACACACGGCAAACATTTGTTGATTCAGGTAAGCAAATGACCGTGTACGTACAGTGCAGACCAAATGCTCTGTCTACTTCCTCGACACAACATAACTAGGCCACCGTTCGGAAGTTTTCCCATGCTAAAGAGCACCACACGATAAGCTGAACCAACGGTCAGTGCGTGCCAGCCAGCGTTCCTGCATAGCTGCTGTGTCAACGCTGTTACGAGCATCGACGCCAATTTCGTCCGCAGCCCCTCGGTTCCTCGGCACTTTGTGGGACGCCGGCGGCAACTTACCAAGATGGCTCGAACAATGTATGGAGGTGGACAAAGTGGCCCGGCAAACTTGGCTAAACAGATTAGTTCGGGAGTTGGCAACGGCGTCGGCCCTAAGCCGACTGGGGACAAATTAATAACGTGGCAGAACAGCCGGAACTAGCCGGAAAACGGGACCGAGCACCATCCGCTGGGACGAGCGAGACACGCTATCCCCGGGCCGATCTGGAGCAGATATCTGGGTCAGACTGGAGTTAATATCTGGGCCAGACTGGAGCCGATGTCTGGGTCAGACTGAAGCCGATGTCTGGGTCAGACTGGAGCCGATATCTGAGTCAGACTGAAGCCGATGTCTGGGTCAGACTGGAGCCGATGTCTGGGTCAGACTGGAGCCGATATCTGGGTCAGACTGGAGCCGATATATGGGTTAGACTGAAGCCAATGTCTTGGTCAAACTAGAGCCAATGTCTGGGTCAGACTAGAGCCGATGTCTGGGTCAGACTAGAGCCGATGTCTGGGTCATACTGGAGCCGATATCTGGATCAGACTGGAGCCGATATCTGGGTCAGACTGGAGCCGATGTCTGGGTCAGACTGGAGTAGATATCTGGGTCGGACTGGAGCCGATGTCTGGGGGTCAGACTGGAGTCGATGTCTAAGTCAGTCTGGAGCCCAGATATCGATTCCAGGCTCCAGTCTGGGTCAGACTGGAGCCGATGTCTGAGCCAGCCTGGAGTAGATATCTCCGGGACAGAATACAGCACTGCGATTCACCGGAAGCACAGTGACCGGGTACTGCAGCCCACCAGACACACAGTGACCGGGTACTGCAGCCCACCAGACACACAGTGACTGGGTACTGCAGCACACCAGACACACAGTGACTTGGTTCTGCAGCCCACCAGACACACAGTGACTTGGTTCTGCAGCCCACCAGACACACAGTGACGGGTACATGCAGCAACCAGACACACAGTGACGGGTACTACAGCCCACCAGGACACACGTGACTGGGTACTGCAGCCCACAGACACACGTAACCGGGTACTGCGCCCACCAGACACACAGTGACTGGGTACTTGCAGCCCACCAGACACACAGTGACCGGGTACTGCAGCCCACCAGACACACAGTGACTAGTACTGCGCCCACCAGGACACCAGTGACTGGGTACTGCAGCCACCAGAACAGTGACTAGGTACTGAGCCCACCAGACACACAGTGACTAGGTACTGCAGCCCACCAGACACACATGACGGGATACTGCAGCCCACCGACCAACAGTGACTGGTACTGCAGCCCACCAGACACACGGTGACCGGTACTTCTGCAGCCACCAGGCACACATGACTAGGTTCTGCAGCCACCAGACACACCATGTGACCGGGTACTGCAGCCCACCAGACACACGGTGACCGGGTACTGCAGCCTACCAGACACACAGTGACTAGGTTGCTGCAGCCCACCAGACACCACAGTGGACTAGGTACTGCAGCCACCAAAGAGCACCATTGTGACTAGGTACTGCAGCCCACAGAACACAGTGACTTGGTTCTGCAGCCACCCAGACACATCCCAGGTGAACTTGGTTCTGCAGCCCACCCAAGAACACAGTGCATTGTTCTGAGCCCACAGACACACAGTGAATGCGGACTGCAGCCCACCAGACACACAGTGACTTGGTACTACAAGCCCACCAGACACACAGTGACTGGGTACTGAGCCCACAGACACACAGTGACCGGGTACTGCAGCCCACCAGACACACACGTGATGGGTACTCGCAGCACACCAGACACACAGTGACGGGTACTGCAAGCCCACCAGACACACAGTCACGGGTACTGCAGGCCCACCAGACCACACAGCTGACCGGGTACTGCGCCCACCGACACACAGTGACTGGGTACTTTGCAGGCCCACCAGACACACAGGTGACTTGGTTCTCAGCACAGACACACAGTGACTGGTACTGCAGCCCACCAGACACACAGTGACCGGGTACTGCAGCCCACCAGACACACAGTGACTAGGTACTGCAGCCCACCAGACACACAGTGACTGGGTACTGCAGCCCACCAGACACACAGTGCCCGGGTACTGCAGCCCACCAGACACACAGTGACTGGGTACTGCAGCCCATCAGACACACAGTGACTGGGTACTGCAGCCCACCAGACACACAGTGACCGGGTACTGCAGCCCACCAGACACACAGTGACTAGGTACTGCAGGCCACCAGAACACATAACTGGGTACATGCCGCCCACCAGAAACAGTACTAGGTACTGCACCACAGACACACAGTGACTGGGTACTGCAGCACACCAGGACACACAGTTCACCGGGTATCTGCAGCCCACCAACACACCAATGTCGTGTGACTCGCGCAGTACTTACAGGACGCAACTCATACGCACTCTCTGACACAGTATACGTCAGTGATATCCAACTCGCAGTGTCAATCCCACCAGACAACAGTGACTGGTACTGCAGCCCACCAGACACACAGTGACGGACTGCAAGCCCATCAGACACCACAGTGACCGGGTACTGCAGCCCCCAGACACACAGTGGCTGGGTTCTGCAGCCCACCAGACACACAGTGACCGGGTACTGCCGGTGCGTCGGCAACCGAGTTGATTTCCAGCATGGTATAAATTACGGAGGTGCTGTACTCACTTAGCAGTTGAAGGATAAATAGCTGCCGTTATGACCTAACTTTGCAACAACAACGCACTGCGCCACAGTCGGCTTTGGTGAGCCACTTGGTAGGGACGTCGCAGCTTCAGCCGTAGTTTTGGTAGGCTTTCAGAGGGCGTCGGGGAAGGCTTCTCAGAAGCGGACCATCTTTCGAGGCCGTCTGCTGGCCGGTTGAGTGGGGTCAGGGCAGGAAGACGCTATTGGACGTGAGTAACAGTGGTGAACCGTGAACGCCGAATACATTATCCGGCCGACCAGTGACCCGGCCTTTGGACGGGGATGGATCGGCCTTTGGAGGGGGATGGCCCGGCCTTTGGAGGGGGATGGCCCGGCCTTTGGAGGGGGATGGTCCGGCCTTTGGAGAGGGATGGCCCGGCCATTGGACGGGGATGGCCCGGCCTTTGGACGGGATGGCCCGGACATTAGACGGGGGATGACCCGTCCATTGGAGGGGGATGGCCACCCCTTTGGAGGGGAATGGCCCGGCCATTGGAGGAGGATGGCCCTGCCATTGGACGGGGGATGACCCGGTCTTTGGACGGGGGATGGCCCGGCCTTTGGAGGGGGATGACCCGGCCTATGGACGGGGGATGGCTTGGCCTGTGGACGAGGGATGACCCGGCCATTGGACGGGGGATGACCCGGCCCTTGGACGGGGGATGGCCCGGCCTTTGGAAGGGGGATGGCCCGGCCTTTGGACAGGGAAAAAGGCCGGAATCGTACAGGGTGCCCGCCTTTGGACGGGGGAATGGCCCGGCCTTTGGACGGGAATTGGCCCGGGCCATTGGAGGGATGGACTGGCCTTTGGACGGGGGATGGCCCGGGCCTTTGGACGGGGAGCCCGGCCTTTGTAGGGGGATGACCCGGTCTTTGGACGGGGGATGCCCGGTTTGTAGGGGATGTCCGGCCTTTGGACCGGGAATGGCCCGGCCATTGAGAGGGGGATGGCCGGCCTTTGGACGGGGGATTAATGTTTTTTACTTCGCCCGGCCTTGAACAGGGAAAAGGCCCGGACATCGGACGGGGGATGGCCCGGCCTTTGGACGGGGATGGCCCGGCCATTGGACGGGGAATGGCTCGGCCATTGGAGGGGGATGGCCCGGCCCTTGGACGGGGATGGCCCGGCCTTTGGACGGGGGACGGCCCGGCCTTTGCACGGAGATGGCCCGGCCTTTGCACGGAGATGGCCCGGCCATTGGACGGGGGAAGGCCCGGTCTTTGGACAGGGAAGGCCCGGACATCGGACGGGGGATGACCCAGAATGATGCCGACATCTGCCAGTTATAGATGGCCTCCGTTGGGCACCATCACAGATACCATCGCTGGCCGAGTATAGCTAACCGTGCGTAATGACACACATGATTCAGAAGTAACTCTGGCATATGCCACCGGGTGCATCACGGATTTCCCGCCATTCTCGCTGTTCCCGACTCTCGTTTCCATGCTAATTCATTTTCTCAACGATTGGGCTGGTGACACGCTAGCTCCGGTTATAGATCCGCCACAGGAGGAGGATCT
The DNA here is from genome assembly GCA_014673585.1 of Semibalanus balanoides. Classification (NCBI taxonomy): domain Eukaryota; kingdom Metazoa; phylum Arthropoda; class Thecostraca; order Balanomorpha; family Balanidae; genus Semibalanus; species Semibalanus balanoides. Next base: position 4,486 of record VOPJ01016165.1, on the reverse strand, counting down.
CTGGATGTCAGAGTGCAGGTGGCTCGCCGGTGGTGGGACAGGGGCTCGGAAGTATACTGGAAGGAACACCGGCCGATGGTCTGAGGAAAAGATGATCGACCAGTTCGGAATTGCCTAGGGCAGAACTGGAACTAACGAAACGAAAATTATGAATGAAGAATCACCTTTTCGTCCCAGATATATGGTCCAGACACCCGTCTTGACTGACCAGGGAAACAAAATGATCCACCATATGGATAATTGCGCTAAAAAAAATCATTTTTACTAAACATAAGCAAAATTCACTATGATTCCGTTCTGTACAAGTGTTTTCTATTTTTATCGTAACCAAACGCCAAATATACTTCCTATAGAATATAACGGCGTATAAGTGGCAATCTTCTTGCGAGTCATTGTTTAATGGTTTGTGTTATAACATTTGTAGCCAAATCAATAACCAGTAAAATTGCAGTGTGCTTCGGTTCAACCTCAAAAACCCTTTGAACTTACAGGGACCTGTCATGCCTCACATCGTCATGCTTCTTTAAACTTTTAGGAATTTATCACGACGGAGAGTCCAGCAGACGCGACAACAAATATCCCAAATGGACATTATTGAGGCCGGCCAGGCAGGTTTACCTTGTTGAGACATAGACGTGCACACGAGGTGGGCTTGGCGTTGGACAGGCTTGCAGCTTGTAGTTGCCTGAAGTCGTGCGGCTGGCGTCCGTGATCGTCAGCCGACTGAAGGGTACTTCTCTTGCGACTCTGTCTCCACGGTGATTCCGCCACGCTTCTTGTCGTAATTGATCATGTCGTCACCGTGATACCAGAATACAAAGCTCGGCGGCGATGGGCTCTGCAAGACGGATGTTAAGTCAGTGCAAGGAAACGGAGAGCTTTGTTTATGAACTAATGCATATGCTAATAGTGGTAGCGCCGCACAGCACACGGTGCATTTGAGCAACTTTATGTGCATCTGGAATTAATGTCATTTATCTAGGTTTCCCACTATTCAGGGAAGTCCATGTTTGCACGTAGAATTGTGGGGAGGGCCTTCTTCGCCTCTGTCTAAAGAGTAGCTGGCATTTTTGAGTGGTTGAGTAAAGAAAGTGTGTAACAGTAGGTGCTCTTCTACCAGCTTTCAGTCACTCGATCACTCTGCCACTTTCAGACGATATCGCAAAAAACGGCTTAAACTAACACTAAGTTTTAAGGACAACGTATGATTTGTAATCACCATAAAAGGCTTATTAGGCTTATCCATGCAGCGCAAACAACAAAAAACAATCATTTATTTCATTTGTTATAAGAATCTAAAAGCTGTTTACGAAAGCGATTACTACACGCCCCTACATATATGGAAAAGTTTGCTCAAGTTAACCGCAACTGACCAATCGTCAGCTGACGCTATTGCAACTGGATGAGGTGGCAAATAGCAATGCACTTATACATTGTTGTTCCTGTTAACCCGCGCCCCACTGGGGGGTGTTTGAACACCCCCTCCTGTTTTTTCAAGATAACGTAAAAACGGCGGCGCGTAGCGCCGCCAAATTTGGCATAACTAATCATTCATTTTTTCCGCACATTTTGCGAAAATTCAAGTTTCGTATCGGGTTAGGTGAGGTCACCAGGTCAGGTCAAGTGACCCCACCTACAAAACAGTTTGCGGTCGTGCCATGACCACAGTTTCAAAACGGATCGATATCAAACTTTTAGGATTACATCAAGTCATCAGTATCTACAAAATGTGTATCTTAGATTTTTGATATCGGTGACCTGAGGTCGGGTCAATTTTGTGACCTCCCATTATAAGTCAACGGATAAATTTTCAAATGCTTTCTTTTTCGACGATATCAGTCCATTTTCTTCTGGACAATGTTATAAAGGATATTATGCATGATCCAAGTGTAGATTTTGCTCAGGGACCCTTACGAGGTCATCTGAGGTCATCCGAGGTCACCAACACCTTTTCGTCAATAATTATAAACATAATGAAGAAAGATAAGTGTAACTTTCACCAATGTGTTTGTCTCGTCAAGACACATCTTCTGATATGCACCATGACCTACTTGGGTCACCACTTGACCTTGACCTGAGGTAATTTTTTTAAGTTGACCTAAGATGATCAAATTTGACATATTTCAAAGCGCCTTGACGAGAAAAACACGATGGCGTAAACAGCATTGCGTTATATTTATAAGGTAATAAGTTATTCGCGAAAATATGTTTTGCCAAAATAAGCATTTTTGACGTTGACCTCTAGAGCCTAAACTATTTACCTGAGGTCAAATTTGAGGACAAGTGAGTCAATTTCAAATTTAAATGGCTAGCGATTGTTTTTAAACGTTTGTTTCTAGATAGCATAGCTTCCAAGATATTTGGGGTTTTCTGGAGCGATGTCCTAAAACTTGCAAATTTGGCCTTCGACGACCTCTGGTGACCTGAGTTTTGACGTGAGCGAGAAAAAATGAAATAGTTTCGAAATGATTTGTGATAACGGTTCGGTTCAGTATTCTTTGTTTTGGTCTACGTGCCGTAGGAGCCGAGTTAGAGGGGGGGGGGGTGTTCACTGTTCAAACACCCCCCAGTCGGGCGAAGGAAATGCAGAGGCCCAGTGGGGCGCGGGTTAACTGCATGACACGAATCTGGCGCACTCGAGTTGTTGCCATGCCAAAGTTTTAAGCATTCGCACCGATTCTCGGCTATATGATATCTCCACCTCGGTCTGAAAAACTTCATCAATGGTTGGAAATCAAAATCCCTACGGAATTTAAAGCTAATATTTATGCCTTCGAAGCTAATATATTTGTTATGCCATTTATTGGGCTCAAATCAGGCCTAATAAGACATGAAATGTTTTCTGACATGACAAGTTTCGACAGAAGGCTTAAGCAAAAAATGTAACTATTTACCAGTAAAGTGCCGTTGTTGGCGATGAACGAGCGAGCGCGAAGGAAATGTATGGTGAATTTCAACTTAATCGGGTATGTAATTTATGGGATACAAAAAAGGTGCGCACGTGCAGAGACACCCATTCCTGAGTTGTAGAAAAGTGGCAATTGAGAGGTCCCTAATCACACACCAAATTTGAACACAATCGGCTCCGCCGTTCCTGAGATATAGAAAAGGGGTGTGCACGTGCGCACGTGCAGAGGCACCCTGACCCTAACTAGAGTAAAAGCGGCGGCTGAGAGGTCCCTAACCGCACACTAAATTCGAGCACAATCGGGCCAGCCGTTGCGGAGTTTTTGCAATAAAATACCTTTTAATATCACTCACGCGGCACGCGCCACGCGCAGTGGTAGTCACCCACTTGAGTCAACACTGGTAAAAAACAGGATTTATTGTATGGGGCTACTCAGCAAAGAAGGCCGCTTGTCAATCGAACGTGCGGTTGCAAAGATATGCGCTTCTGAAAAGTGTCGCCACGGGTCGGGTCGGGTCGGGTTGGGCCGCTCATAATCAGATTTTTTTTCCATATACCACGTAAAAACAAGCGAGCGCTTCGCGCTCGCTCGTAACCACTGTTGCACAACGCCGCAATTAATTAATTTTGGTATGTAGTGGTGAGCGGAATCGTCAAGTTCATTATCTGGAAGCAAACTGAACTTTGAACGATGATATTGGGCGACTGAGCGCGAATTTCGATTAAACGGACTGCATGGTGTTAATCAGATAATGTGATTGCTCTTCTTTAATTAACATATTATATGTTACATTAAAGTGGCAGTGTCCCAGTTTAACAAATGTGCTTGCTTAATGCACTAAACTAAAGAGACACACTTAATAGTAAATAGCGACAGGACAATGAGAATGGTAGGGATTGTTAAACATTAGAAAGTTACAATATGCGCGCTTAGTCTGAAGTAGCTTTTTTAACAAATGTTTAAATGTATAGAGGTGACATTCACCATTGACAAGAGTGATAATGTACACAAAACTTCATTAATTAATTAAATGAATATATCTAGAGAGCTGATATAACGAAATACAATTAAACCAATAAATATTCAACTGGGTAAGTGCTCGTCGAATGTAAGGCATTATACATATAATGTTGATAATGATTTTGATATGACCTCCTTACAAAACTACTGTTCAAGTTTTAGTGATTTTATGTATCTTTTATATTAATTTTCGGCCACGGGCCATGATCACCTACACAAAAAACCAAAGATGAACAATACACAATAATCCACTGCCTGAGGAACAACACGTCCAGGTTCGACCAAGAGCATTATAAACAGCGACTGGGGATTTCCATGGGAAATAAAGTAGCACCTCCAGTGGCAATAATTTGCATGCACCAATTCGAACAAGCCGCCATCAGAAGTGCTACACTGAAACCAGCCTTCTACGCAAGGTACATCGACGACTCTGTAGTAGACTGTTTCAAAATGCACTCATTGTCAGCTTTCATCTAGCTGGGTTGTGATCCTGGTGAAGTTTTTCATGCTGATTCCGAATATGCAAACCATTTTTGGCTACGACGTCGGTTAAGGCT
>VOPJ01016164.1:0-29341 GCA_014673585.1 Semibalanus balanoides | reverse complement strand
TCAATGGAATTCCAACAACTTGGCCATCTCAACTCAAATCTTATGTTAATGTGAAACATTCCCTTTAAGCGACTTATTTATTCACGAGTTTTACGATCAAATCGGCTAAACTTTAACGTTCCGTACTAAGGCTGCTTTTTGAGCAAAATGTAATAAAGAAACACTTCTGAATATAGCAAATCGCATGGCTATCTCGGATTTGTGAAAATGTTGTTTTTTATCCCCCAAAATAAAGAAAAAATATCTAAAGAAATACAATTCAATAACATATAATTTTTACAAATGGGACATTGGCGGCAAAGACGATAGTGTACATTGAGGGCGAGTGAGGGTGACGGAGAACAAACAAGGGGCGGCGGATCGCCGGAGTCAATGGGGATTGGGGAGTCGGTATTAGTTTGGGACGGCCAGTCGAAGAGTGACGCGCGCCGCCGCGACCAACACAGCGTGGACACTACCGGTGGACAGAGAGGGGATTTTTTTGGTATTCACGCACTGGTGGATCGGCAGCCGTGCACAGTGCGACGTAAGCTGTCCGGGGAGGCGGCTATGGAGGGGACTAAGTGGTTTACCGTAATACCAGTGTCGGCGCCAATAGGCAGCTGCTGGCTTTGCTGACATGCCCGGAGAACGATATCCAATACGCCAGGGGTGGCCTGGTGGGCTGACGACTTGAGGTCTGGGCGCTACTACAGAGGCAGTCCCGTATGCGAGCTTCGCCACGTGGGGGCGAATGATGGGGGTGGCTGGCGTGTCCTGGCCGACACGGCCCCTTCCTTCACCTACTTCTGGTGGTGACTGCACGGTACTGATATTGTGCCCTGTTACGGATATTTATGTTGTCCTGTACTGATGTTGCCTAGCGGGTAGCCATCGGGGGGCTGCCTGGACGGACCTGATAGTGATCTATACATTGTGGGTTGTCCGGACTGGATTGCTACTGTGCCCTAGGGGGGCGACTGGACGGGACTGAAGATATGCCCTCGGGGGGCTGACTGTTCGGGACTGCTACGGTACATTCGGGTGCTGCTTGGAACTGGATTACTTTTGCTAATGAGTCCTCAGGAGGAGGACTGGAACTGGCTTGCGACTGAAAGCCCTCGGGGGTTGCTGGGACTAGATTGCTATTGCTAATGAGCCCCTGGGGGGAGGACTGGACTGGCGTACGACGGTGCCCTCGGGGGGCTGTTTGGACTGAATTGCTATTGCTAATGAGCCCTCGGGGGAGGACTGGACTGGCTTGCGACTGTGCCCTTGGGGGCTGCTTGGTTTCGATTTCTATTGCTAACGAGCCTTCGGGGGAGGACTGGACTGGCTTGCGACTTTGCCCTCAGGGGCTGCTTGGACTGGATTGCTATTGCTCAATGAGGCTGCTCTTGGACTGGATTCCTATTGCAAATGAGCCCTCGGGAGAGGACTGGACTGGACTTGCGACTGTAGCCCTCGGGGGTTGCTAGGACTAGATTGCTATTGCTAATGAGCCCCGGGGGGAGGACTGGACTGGCGTACGACGGTGCCCTCAGGGGCTGCTTGGACTGGATTCCTATTGCAAATGAGCCCTCGGGGGAGGACTGGACTGGCTTGCGACTGTGCCCTCGGGGGCTGCTTGGACTGGATTGCTATTGCTAATGAGCCCTCGGGGGAGGACTGGACTGACTTGCGACTGAGCCATGCCCACTGGAAGGGCGGCTCCACTGCTGTCGCAGTGTCACCCAAGGCTATGTAAACGTGTCATCGCACGGGAGGCAGGACGGTGTCTAGTTACCCTGGGCAGGACCGCCATTCATCCGTCATCACACAAACAAACGGGCGCGCGCCGCTCACCGGCCGGCCGGCCCGCGCTGCGCCGAGAGCGAAATCACCCGCTGCACGATCAGTTGCTTTTCGATTCATGTCGGGAAAAAAGCACACAGAACGGGAGCTGTGAAATTCACGGAAGGTTTCGATGGACATTAAGCCTTCAACCCTCGCACCGACCGGGGCGGGTGGGCGGGGCGGTTATCCGCCCCTCCGTCCGGTTCGAAGTTGGGCTCAGACCCCCGTCGGTGCGGGGTAACAGTGCTGTTTCGCACGACCACACCTTTTGTCTGTCGCTCTCTGCAGGGCTCTTCCGTCCAGCTTTCTAGGCTTCCTCGTCTCTTCGTGATGCCCTACACCACCTGCCTGTCCAGGCACGAAGTCAGGATTTTTATCATTGTGGGGGGGGGGCGGCACGTCGGAAAGATTATCCTTTTCTCTTGCTCCGTCAACCATATACTCCTGACCGGGGGGGCGGGGGGGTCGGGTCGTCAAAGAATCCTCATCATCTAGTGTGAATTGACTTTTCGCTCGGGGGGTGCATGGCCTCCGTGGCCCCCCTTGGTTCACGTCCCCGCCTAGTCCAGATACCTGCCGGTGCCACCACCGGGTCACGAACGGTAACGGCTCCACACTTCTGCATCATATATTATGTTTTCTGCATCATACATATGATCTGTTCTGCATCATACATTTGTAAAAATTATATGCTATTGAATTGTATTTCTCTAGACATTTATTTTTATTTTTGGGGATAAAAAACAACATTTTCACAAATCCGAGATAGCCATGCGATTTGCTATATTCAGAAGTGTTTCTTTAATACATTTTGCTCAAAAAGCGGCCTTAGTACGGAACGTTAAAGTTTAGCCGATTTTGCCGTGTGTCTCTCTGTGTGTGACAGCAGGGCAGCTCGCAGTACACGGGGTCTGAGTGTATGTTGATGTCGTGTGTCTCGCTAGTCCGTAGTGACGCCAGGGCCAGCTTCACCAGTACCGGGGTCTGAGATGTGTGCTCTGATGCCGTGTGTCTTTCTGAGCTCTTGCTGACAGCAGGCACGCTCGCCAGTACATCCGAGTCTGAGTGTGTGTTATTTGTCGTGTGCTCTCTCCTGGTGTGACAGCAGGGCGAGCTCGCAGCACACGGGGTCTGAGTGTGTGTTTTGATGCCGTGTTCTACTCTGTGTCTCTGTTGACCATGAGCCAAGCGAGCGCACCGCTCGCAGGATAACACGGCGTCTCTCTGACGTGCTGTGTTTTGACTGCCCGTGCCTGTCCTCTCTCTGTGCCCCTGTGACAGCAGCGCGGCAGCTCACAGTAACACGGAAACACGGTCTGACTCCCGTGTACCTGTGTTGATGCCGTGTCTTGTTCTCTCTGTGATGTAGACACCAGTGCAGCTTCACAGTACACCGGCGGTCTGAGTGTGTGTCTGCATGCGCGTGTGTGTCTTTCTGTCTTGTGACAGCAGGCGCAGCCTCGCAGTACACGGAGGGTCTGAGTGTGCGTTTGAATGCCGTGTGTCTCTCTTTGACCGAGCAGGGCAGCTCGCATAGCACGGGGTCTGCGTGGGGCACCGTTGTCGTGATTGCCGTGGTCTCTCTGTGTTGTGACAGAGGGCAGCTCACAGTACAACGGGGTCTGCAGTGTGTGTTGATGCCGCTGTGCTTCTGTGGTGTGACAGCAGGGCCCAGCTCGCGTACACGGGGTTGCGAGTGTGCGTTTGATGCCGGCTGTGTCTCTCTGTGTGTGACAGCAGGGCAGCTCGCAGTACACGGGGTCTGAGTGTGTGTTGATGCCGTGTCTCTCTCTGTGTGTGACAGCAGGACAGCTCGCAGTACACGGGGTCTGAGTGTGTGTTGATGCCGTGTGTCTCTCTGTGTGTGACAGCAGGGCAGCTCGCCAGTTACACGGGGTCTCAGTGGTATCGTCTGATGCACGTGTGTCTCTCTGTGCTGTGATCAGCAGAGGAGCTCGGCAGTACACGGGGTCGAGTTGTGTTGGGATGCCGTCTGTCTCTCTGTTGTGCTGACAGGCAGGGCAGCTCGCAGATAACACGGGGCGGTTGATGAGCTGTGTTGATGGCCGGTGGTTGTCTCTGTGTGTGACCAGCCCAGGACAGCATCGCATACACGGGTACATAGAGTGTGTGTTTGATGCTGTGGTGTCTCTTCGTGTGTGACAGCCAGGGCAGCTCGCAGTACACGAGGTCTTGAGAGTGAATCGTAAGATATTGATGCCGTGTGTTCTCGCGTGTGTACAGCAGCGCAGCTCGCGGCTACACGAGCTGTACTGAGTGTGTGATTGCATTGCCGTGTGCTCCTCTGTTTGACAGACAGGGCAGCTCGCAGTACACGGGGTCTGAGTGTGTGGATGCCGTGTGTCTCTCTGTGTGTGACAGCAGGGCACGCTCGCAGTACACGGGGTCTTGAGTGTGTGTTGAATGCTGTGTCCTCCTCTGTGTGTGACAGCAGGCAGCTCGCAGTACACGGTCTGAGTGTGTGTTGAGCCGGTGTGTCTTTCTGTGTGTGACAGCAGGGCAACCTCGCAGTACACGGGGTCTGAGTGTGTGTTGATGTCGTGTGTCTCTCTGTGTTACAGCAGGCAGCTCGCAGTACACAGGGGTCTGAGGTGTGTTGATGTCCAGTGTGTCTCTCTGTGTGTGAACAACAGGGCAGCTCGCAGTACACGGGGTCTGAGTGTGTGTTGATGCCGTGTGTCCCTCTGTGTGTGAACAGCAGGGCAGTCGCAGTACACGGGGTCTGAGTGTGTGTTGATGCCGTGTGTCTCGGTGTGTGACAGCAGGGCACTCGCAGTCTCTCTGTGTGTGACAGCAGGGCAGCTCGCAGTACACGGGGTCTGAGTGTGTGTTGATGCCGTGTGTCTCTCTGTTTGACAGCCACAGCGGTCGGGCAGCTCGCAGTACACGGGGCCGGGCCTGAGTGCCTTCAGCGCCACCACGGCGCCGCCGCCGTACAGCGAGGTAGTGGGCGCCGGATCGCGCTACGCCCACCTATCACCGCAGCCGGCCGGCTGGCCAGTGTCGGCCGCCTCGCCGAACCAGCAGCCGCCGCCGCGCCACTCGACCGCGCACTCCCCACAGCTGCCGGCCAGACAAGCGGCGCACTCTCCCCACTGGCAGGCGGCGGCCCACTCGCCGCAGCAGCAGCTCCTGCAGATGGCTCACTCGCCGCAGTGGCCGCCGGCTCACTCGCCGCTGCCGCCGCAGTGGCCGCCGGCTCACTCGCCGCTGCCGCTGCCGACAGTGCTGCCGCACATGGACTCGGCGCAGCAGGGGGCGGCGGCGTCCGCGGCGCTGGGGCCGGCGCCGCTGCTGACGGCGCTCGGCGTGAAGAGCGGCTCCGACTCGGCGGCCGTCCTCCGCAGCCAGTCGCAGCCGACGCTGTCCACCGCCGGCTCGTACTCCTCGGACGTCTCCGAGTCGCAGTGACGGTGCGGTGACGGTGAGGTGATGTCCTGGTGACGCTCCCGGGTCCGGTGAGTCTCCGAGGCCGTCGGGGGGCTCGGTGACCGTCCACGAAATGATCCGGCGATCCGGTGACTGTCTCGGGGCGATCCGGTGACTGTCTCGGGGCGATCCGGTGAGGATTCCGGTGACGGCCCAGTGAGGATTCCGGTGACGGTCCAGTGCGGATTCCGGTGACGGTCCAGTGAGGATTCCGGTGACGTCCTGGCGTGGTCCCGCGGACCGGCCACTCTTCACAGCCGTCCTGCAGACCGGAGACCGTCCCGGGGTCCAGTGGCTGTCCACGGATCTGCCGGCGGTGGTACGAGGGTCCTGGATAGTGCTGACGGCCTCTGCATGTCTCTCCTGGTTCCGGGGCGGGCCGGCCGGCTGGCTGGAGAGGTTCGGCGACGCTGTGTCAGCTGCTTTTGTCGGTGTTTGACGGCGATTTTCAGCGGCCAAGCAGGCCCGTGGCGGATGATGACACGGACATTCTGCATGTGAGAGCGCGGGTGTAATCTTTTGCTGAAGAAGACTAATCCCATTCAAGTTAACCGTATATTACTGTGAGAGAGGATATTCGCCAGAGACGTTGAAGGGCGGGTCTTCTGCGAGGCGATGTGTTCTTTCGTCTTCCAAAGTGTGCGAACTGCGCTGTCACGCGACGGAGCTGTTGTTGGGTCTTTCAACTTGCACACTGTCGCAGTCTTTGCGCAGAGCTCGGGCTAGAGGGTGTTTGCTTACATTTAGGTAACTTTACCGGAGATAAGGCGATTAGTTTTAGCTGAGGGAAATAACAAAAGACGGTACCTATAGTTTGTTAAGAGAATTGGGCTGTTGGCGCTCCAGAGGATGTGATTGCCATTACGTGGTCGGTTCGTGGTACAATGGATCTTATTGATTCGGCATGCATGCGGGCAGTCGCTCGGGTGGTAGGCTAGACATATGCCCGTATATTATGTTTATTTGGAGTCTTTAGAGGAGGAGACTAGAAGTGTTGGAAGGTGCCGCAGTTTATGATGTAATGTACTGTATGGGATTGTTTGACTGAGTCCCTGCTGCGTCCAGTTTCCCCTCGTATGTTCCACCTCCTATCCTGCGCAGTCTAGGACATGCTCCAACATTCTCTGTGGCAGCCCGTGTGCGAGGCGCTAGTGTCGCGCAGGGTTTTAGCTAACCGATTGGCTCGATCTGTCGGCTGTTAGTGCGTCGCTGTGAAACACTGTCCGCTTTTCCCTCAGCAGGGCTTTGATAAGACACGTCTACTGTCCGCTTTTCCCTCAGCAGGACTTTGATAAGTTGACTCGCCTATTTCATTTGGTTTGAAAGAACACCCATTCGCACACGGTGATACAATGTGATGACACGAAGCAGAAAGGCTTACGCTTAAATAAACTGTATTTTCCGAACCCGACACAAATAGCACACGTCAAACGAGCTGAAGCGGCGTGTTGACTTCACAAAGGGCTGCGTCACCGGCTGAGGCGGCTTCGCGGGCAGCAGGGGGTTATATCACAGCACGAGAACCGCTAGCGACGGACCAAACAGAGCGCGGCGCCTTCAACTCGAGACGCGGCGCGGTGCGGTCCTTCCCCCTCCCCCACAGATCGGCTGCCACAATACGACTGACTGGCCGACTCTGGACCAGACGGCCGCTGAGGAAGTCGGCCCTGGTCCCCACACAGAGGAGTTTCTCTACCCCGTCGCAGCTCAGCAGGCGGGTCGCGGTGCTGTCGGCCACCCGCGGCAGTTTCAGCTGTCTCCTCCGCGTCCGTTCCGGGCGGTAGCTAGTAGCTACTCGAGCGTCGAGTCGCCCTCGCGTACCTCCTTCAGACTGAGCAGCTCCAGCTGACCTCGGCCCTTGGTCTCGGCCCGGATCAGCTCGTCCACCTCGCGGTAGTGACCCGGGTCCAGCAGACACACCTGAAACAGACCAACACCCAGCTGCCTCACACTGCTCCCGAATCGCGCTGCGTTGGACTGATCAACAACGCAAACGTCCGATTATTGACACTCTGGGTCGAGCTAGCACACCTCCAACGCACCGAGTAACATATGCAACATTGCTTGCTGATTAACATGCTTTGTTCAAATAGCAAACATACAAAGAATAAAACCAAGCGCGCAAGTTTGCTAACGGATGCATCGGGTTTCCCTCATTGTTCTACCATCGTCGCCGGGGGACATGGTAACAGCATATCAGCTGTTCCACGGAGGCATGGATGTCCCGCCGGAGACATTCCTGACGAGGAACGATTCAGAGCTGACGTGGGGGCATCAATGGAAACTACGCAAACCCAGAGCAAGGACACTCGTCTGCGGTCCGCAGGAACGCGTTCAGCACTCGGGTCGTAAACGACTGGAGCTCCCTGCTAGCCACGAGTGGTGTCCACAGACTCGCTCAACATGTTCAAGACGCAACTCGACCGTCACTGGGCGAACATCATGTTCGACACCCCGTATCCCTAAGAGCCCTGCCTGTTTACTGAAAATGAGCTCGATGAGAACGGGATTCCCAGGCCAAGTGGCCTTTTCTTTCCCGATCACCATTTAGTTCAAGTTCAAGTGATCTGTCCCCTCTGGCTCCTCTCACCACGGTGATCTGTCCCTTTTGATTTTCTCAACATAGTGATCTATCCCCTTTGCTTTTCTCAACATGGTGATCTGTCCCCTCTGCTCCCCTCATCTGTTCCCCTCTGCTCCTCTCACCATGGTGATCTGTCCCCTCTTACCATGGTAATCTGTCCCCTCTGCTCCTCTCACCATGGTGAACTGTCCCCTCTTACCATGGTAATCTGTCCCCTCTGCTCCTCTCACCATGGTGATCTGTCCCCTCTTACCATGTAATCTGTCCCTCTGCTCCTCTCACCATGGTGATCTGTCCCTCTTACCATGGTAATCTGTCCCCTCGCTCCTCTCACATGGGATCTGTCCCTCTTACCATGGTATATCGATGCTCCTCTCACCATGGTGATCGTCCCTCTGCTCCTCTCACCCATGGTGATGCTGTCCCGCTCTTTACTGGTAATCTGTCCCCCTCTGCTCCTCTCACCAATGTGATCTGTCCTCTTACCAGGTAATCTTCCCCTCTGCTCCTCTCACCATGGTGAACTGTCCCTCTTCAACCATGGTAATCTGTCCCTCTGCTCCCCTCTTCACCATGTGATCTTGTCCCCTCTTACATGGGTATATGTCCCCTCTGCTCCCTCTCAACCCATGGTGAACTGTCCCCTCTCACCAATGGTAATCTGTCCCCTCTGGCCTCCTCTCACCATTGGTGACTGTCCGTCGGCGCAGTCGTCCTCCTCCACAGATGAGCTCATCTCGCGGATGCGTTTGCGGACATGTTTTCCCTCCTTGGCCGGCAGGTGGACGCGCAGTCGCATCTGAGCGCGCTCTATGGGCATCACGGCGCTGGTCTGCAGCTGTTTAATGACGTCCAGCGCCTGCCAGCACAATGATGATGGGAATGATGGGATGGAATGCCAGCACAACAGCGCCAATGATGGGCTGCATCACCGGTATCACCGACAGCGCCACCACGACCAGCACACGTCAACAGCGCGAATGATGGGCTGCATCACCGGTACCACCAATAGCGTCACCACGACCAGCATGTCGTTTGGGGTTCAGGGCGCACAGCACTACCACCGGAAAATGGAAACTGCTTCTATTTTAGGGTCTGTCCCATTCGCACTTCTAACCTCCTCAAAGCTGCTCCTACTTGGTCCAGTCGTATTCTTTAACACAGAGCAGTTGCAGTTGGAGCAACTTAGAGGAGAAAAGAAGCGCGACTGGAACAGGCCCATAGTATCAACAGCGTGAAGGTGAGGGTCGCTGCTTCCCCCATAGCAAGAACGCGTGCGTCTATAAATAGTGAGAGCTGCAGCAATCGACACAATGTTTGCGCCGTCGGATATCATACCTGCTGTTTGGAGTTTCTGTTGGGTTTGACAGAGAAATGCATATCTTTCATGGCCTTCTCTATCATCGTCACCGGATACGGTCGCTTCGTGTCGGGATTCACACACTTATCTGAAACGTGACGGGTATACATGACTGACGATTTTAGCTTCATTGCGCTCATTTAAAGAATGTAATTCAGGCGTTTTGATGCCTTCCATGACACAAATGAATATCATAAATAAAAAATGAAATATGAAATACAGGCAGTTTCAAGAGAACCATACAGTTCTACTTCAGAGGTTCTAAACACATCATATTAAGTCACGTCATCAATTCTAAGTTATTTCTGTGCCGGAAGGGCAAACCATGTTACTATGATTACCTGACACGATCGTCGCTATATCTTTGAAGGACGACTCGAGCTGGGCGTGACGTTCTTTCTCTGAAACTTGCAGCTCGCCCTTCTCCAGAATTTCCACACACACCTTTGTTGAGTCATCGGTGCCAAAAGCCTTCTGCAGTTCCTCCTTTTTGGCCACTTGACCTTTTGACACATTCAGGAAGACAGTGTGGCTTTGAAGAACTTCGTCAATATCCTTTTCGCTGAAAATATTCCATTTTACATGTTAAGTTAGGCTCTAGAGAAGGCTGGAGCACGACGGCAATGATTACAAAAACTGCAGCGCGAAAGAGTCTCCTGTCGCTTTGCGAAGTGAAATAAATCCCTGAAAGTCCGCCCATGTAGCACAGTACCAAGAGTGCTCGTCTTCAGACCTCACCCAGCGTAGCGGGACGCGAGATGCTTTGGTGCAGCTCGCCATTCAGTTGTCCCCGACTGACATGGCCTGCGGCAGCGGTCACGTGGCAGCGGTCACGCTCAAGGTCAGGCGATGTCAGTTGGCGGGGCGGACCGTGTCCAGGCATGATAGGGAAATTACTTTCGCTTTTACAGAGCTGGTTGCCAATAACTGTGCGATCGGATGGTGGGGTCAGGGTCTGGGCTACAATCGAAACTTAGCGCGGGGCCTACCTCGGAAACAAAATTATCTAACAGATTCAGATTGACTTGAAAAAGAAACATATAGCCACCACCCTTAGCAGACTTGTGCCAAGATCCCAAAAAAGATCCAAGATCCGGGATCCTTAGGATCCAAGATCTTGTTTGATCCTGGATCATGTAGGATCATTTTGTTATAAAATCCTGTGGATCTTGAATCATGAAAAACAAAATTGGGATTCTATGGATCTTGGATCCTAGAGGAGAAAAACATGGGATCCTGTGGATCCTGGAAAACTAGTTTGTCGTGGGATCTTGTTAAGCATAATTCACTTGTTGTGGTGCTTAAGGCTGTGTTCTGACCCGTCAATTCCCGCGGGAATTCCGGGGAATTGGTAGAAAAGTGCGTTCTACCGATTCTCGTATCAAAGAGTTACAGAAATACCAATGTATGAGTACATTGCCGAACTGCAGTAGAGTAAAATGCCCGCCGGGGATTCCAGGGATTCCCGCCGGGAATGTGACAGTCAGAACACAGCCTAAATATCAGAATGCATGTATTTCATGCACTAAAACTCCCACATTCAATATCAATGGTGTACGATTTTAAAATGCTGAACAGACATGTATCAAGATCCCCCAAAAATATGGGATCCAGTATCCCTAGGATCCAAGATCTGGGATCTTGTTGGATCCTGCATGATCATTTTATTATGAGATCCTGTGAATCTAGGATCATGGAAAATTACTTTTAATGGTATCCTATGGATCTTGTATCCTGGAGAAGACAAAATTGTGGGATCCTGTGGATCCTGGAACAGTTTGTCGTGGGATCTTGTACCCTATTTTTGGTCATGACACATGTCTGATCCTTAGCGTGGGTTAAGTAAGACAAGTACCTATATTCCAACGATGCAAAGACATTGAAGAGGTACGTAAGCAAGCTACTTACACTTTATTTCGCCACGATAACACCTTGTTTTTGTAGCAGGCGATCTCAAACCTCTTGCCAGTTTTCTTCATGCGCACAATGGCGACATTTGTCAGTCGCATCTGATTCGTTGGCGTGAATATTTTCGACATGGCGTCGATTGTGGGTGGTGCAATCACCTGCAAACCTGAAACCAAACAGTCTATTAAGTGTACTGCAAGTTGCAACAACATTTATTTTGTTGCAGGGGGGGGGGGGGATCAAGTTCACAATGCAACAACAATTACAAATCCAGATCAGTTATTAGCCCGGCGAACACACACCATTTTGAGGCATTCCAGCGGCTCAGAGTGGCGCACCTGGCACGTGCACCAGGTGTAGGTAGTACCCCTTAACCCGCACACTGCAGGGGGTTCGCGCCGAACACAAACTGCAGGGGGGGGGGGGTTGATTTCCGCCCCCCTCGTGAGATCTCCAAAACTACGCAACGTAGCGACAAGCGGAAAACGGCATTCGATAGCTCTAGGACAAGCTCTATCAAAAGTATTTCAGACTTTTCTTGGATCAGGTCACAATTGAGGTCACGAGTGGTCACCAAAGGTCAGATTTTCCGGTTTTAGGACTCTTTTCCAGAAACCCCCGATTATCTCGGAAACCATGATAGCTAGGAGCAAACGATTAATGAAGCAATAGATGGCCATTTAAATTTGCAAATTGCAATCGCACCTATGTCCTCAAAATTGAGCTCAGATCAATAGTTTAGGCTCCAGAGGTCATGAAAGGTGAAAAAGGCCATTTTTAGCAAAGCAGTTTTCGTGAATAGCATTTCACCTAACAAAGATAGGAACATAATTTTGACACCATCGTGTTTATCTCTTCGAGGCACTTTGAAATATATACACGGTGACCTGGTAAGGTCAACTTAAAATTTTGACAGGTCAAGGTCATTTGGTGACCCAGGTAGGTAATGTTGCATATGGGGCAACGCGGCCAGACGAGACGAACACAGTGGTGTCAACTGCCTGTCTCTATCTCTTTTATGTCAAGAGATATTATCAAATAATTGCTGATGACCTCAGATGACCTTGTAGAAATCACTGAGCAACAATTGCACCTTGATCATCGGGAATGAGCTAAAATAACATGATTCTGAAAGAATTAGCCTGATCCAATACGTATTTTCTGAATAGGAAGCATTTTTATATTTTCCCATTCACTTATAATGGGGAGGTCAGGAAATTGACCTGACCTTTGGTCACCAGATAGAAAAATCCGAGTAACAAATTGTAGGGCAACTGATATCCGTATTGAAATCCTGCAAGTTTTCAAAACTTTCGATGAAAGACTGTGGCTTTTAAGCACGGAAACATTATATCTATTTGAAGTAAAAGGTCTTGAAACGAGACTTGTGACTAAAACCTGAGAGTGACCTGAAGTGCAAAACTTTTCAAAAGTGCAGACCCGACCAGGGCGCATCCTGCGTCGGGGTCCGATGAAGCGGGGGGGGGGGGAGGCGAGCTGGCCCACCCTCTTTAAACACTGGATGGTCGACCGCTGCCGGACTTTCCGAAGATCTCCGACAGCGGCGATCTTGCTCCCTGGCGTGGGACGTCCCTCCTGCGACTGAGCTCACGGAACTGCTGGATTGCTATGACCGCCCACGTCCATCGCCAGTAATACCACCTCCGTGTGCGCTCAGTTCGCGTTTATCTGCATGACTGAACGGATGATGTTCTGCAAGTCCTTGGGCAGAAGTCGCAGCAGCAGTGGTGTACCGAGTATACGGTCATTCAGGGCATGACCTAGTAATTTGGACCCGAGGCGCCCATGCAACGAGGCGCCCATGCGGCGCCTCTCCGGCCAGTGACGCCGCCCCACAAAATGTTAAAAGCACGACGAGCAAGTGCGCATGGAGAGATGTCACTTCTGCACAATGTTCGCCCATATTGGTTTCGCACCTGTCTATTTATTAAGTGCTGTCCCTCTTTTTCCCCCTCACTCGAGGTTTGGTTGTGGGACGGCCGGAGGCTGGTCAGCGGTCCGGCGTCGCCAGCGGCAGGCAGTAGACTGGCGGAAGGCCTTCCCGCCTTTGTGAGTTTCTTCGAACGCCACTGCACAATAGTTCCACGCTACGCATCATCTAGTTCGCTTGTGTTAAAAGACTGTGCCCACCAACGCATTTACCATCTATAGTTCTCCAGGTAGCTATATAGCCCGTCCTGGCCAAAATCGTTTAATGAATAGTTGGTTTGGTTTGGTGTTAGGGAGAGACCACTTCAGTCCATTCAAACTATTGCGCAGCCATGGGATGAAGGAGAAGGGGTAAAGTGGGTCAAAATGGACCGCTGACCGGGCAGCCGCCCATGGACAGGCCCTTCCCCCGCAGGACGAAGCTACGAGGAGGGCCCACGCCATGCAGACGACCACCACTCCCGGGGGACGGCTTGAGGGCCGTCACTTGCCCGGTGGCTAGCAGCCACCAGACCCGGGTTAACGGCGGCGTGACGTGACAGAGGATATAGGACCAGCAGTCGGGAGGATTAAAAGGCGGATGAATGAATAGTTCATTTTTGGCCCATTACTCTATAGCAAACAAGCGCATCCATCTCCACCCGTCACTTAAACAGTATTAAATGAACCTCTAAAGGACAGTCAGCCGGGTATTCAACCTGGGATAGCAGACTGTTGCGCTGGCCTCTAAGTATCACCACCGATCCTCAGATATTCAGGCGATAAGGTGCTAGTCCGTCTGATATGCAGATGCAAACGAGTCATTCATGGGGAGGTGATTCCTTCTTCTCACATCTTAGGCTGCATTTTGTGCACGTGTTTGTAGATATAATTCACATCACTGCATACATGAAAGCATTGACATTCAAGAATACGAACATGACATTTGTACAGGGTTGTTTACTTTAAAAAATATCCCATAGCCAACATATACAACAGCGACGGACATAGTTCTGCAATGACCGCCAGGGCGGCGCTGGCGTTACGCTAATGTTAAAGAATGTAGGTTGGGAACGCTTGCACAAAATTGCATCGCAAGTACCAAATATGGATTTTGTGTGGAATTTTTGCTCTTAGTCATAATGTTATGAATCAGCGCCATATAATTTCGCTGTCTCCCATGGATCCTAGAGTATCGACCCACCCTATTGTACATACCTTCATCAGCGATCGTTCATAATAATTATTATCATTTTATCATTCATTCAATCATAATCATTCTTACAAACGATCGCTGACAAAGGTATGTACAATACATATCAAAAGCTCCGAGTCCGAACGACTTAACTCTTGTGGAGAAAATCCAGATTAGAACGTAATTAAAACAGTAACTCCACATTATGTCTCCGTATATATATAATATATGTAATATATACCTATTATATTATATAATATATATATAATATGCCGTACCTGTTGTATGCACGACCGACAATTATTACACGCGATATTTATTACGCAGTATAATGTCAATGTTCTGGGACCGTGGAGCCAGCGTGGCGCAATCCCCGTGATTTCCATTACTGAAAGGTGAAGTAGTGGGTGAAGTCCTACTGGTAAAATTGTAGTTAAATGACGTCTTTGGAACTAAACTATTTTTGATGAGCAAAAATCATTCAAAAATCAAAATGTACCCAAATATTGTGCAAAGGTACCTTTATTCACTGTAATGTGAAGAAAGCTAATTGTGTGTATATTTTTTGTATGTATTTTCTGACACAATTTACATTTAAATAGTAACAAAAGGTCATTTACCAAAAGAATCAGACGCAGAATGCTTACAACCAATGGTGGTGCTTTTGTTATGACGTCAGTAAAACAAAAATAATCAGGAAAGGTTGATAAATATTTGGCGTTTCTGGCGCTTCTATGTCAAATGCATGCCAAATGGAATGGAATGCTCTCATGGCTCATGTTTGATGTAAACAAAACAAAATCAGCTGATAGAAGCCGTCCCGTCCCGTGTACTTTGCGTGGGAGGGGTCGTTCAATCATAAATCGGTTTGAGCTATTGCAGTCGCTGATTTTTCTTACAAGTCCTAGCATCTGAGGTACGTAAGTTTTGCATCATAATTCCTGTTCGTTAGTCTTGAAACAGGTTGTGCAATCTATGTGTCCTTGGTCGCCTGTCGGGGGGAGGGAGGGGGTCCCTGTTTTCTGGTGACGCCCCACACCACGAGAAACAGAGGGAAACGATTGCCGATTGCGCTGCGTGGTGTCATTTAGTGAGTGTTGGATTCCAATTGTGTAATTCAGCTAATGGCTGTGGTGAAGCTCTGTTGGTGTTGTATTTGTATCACCAGTCTAGCTGAAATATAAAACTGTGGTACTGAGAAGTGAGACGGACTTAGAAGCTCACTTGTCCTAAGAGGACTAAGGTATGAAGGTAGGGTAAACTGTTGTGTAGGTTCAAATACCGTAGCAGATGTCACACTTCTATACACCTTATTAACCCGCGCCCCACTGGCTGGGCCTCTGCATTTCCCGCACCATACTGGTGCCTGTGTGTGTGTGTGTTTGTTTGAACACCCCTTCTAACTCCGCCACTATGACATTTAGACAAAAAAAAAACACTGTTTGAACTGTCATCAAAAATCATTCAAAACTGTTCATGATTTGTTTTTGCTAGCATCAAAATTAAGGTCACCAGAGGTCATCAAAGATCAATTTTCCAGTTTTAGGACTTCGCTCCAGAAACGTCTAAATATCTTGGGAACTATGCTATCTAGAAACAAATGTAAAAAAATTGCCAGCCATTGAAATTTGCAATTGACCTAATTCCTCACATTTTATCTCAGGTCAATAGTTGAGGCTATAGAGGTCGTAAAAGTCAAAAATGTTTTTTGGCAAAATATATTTTCAGAAATAACTTATTACCTAATAAAGATAACGCAATAATGTTAACGTTATTGTGTTTGTCTTGTCAAGGTGCTTTAAAATTTGTTCATTTTTACCATGCAAGGTCAACTTTAAAAAATGACCTCAGGTCAAGGTCAAGTTGTGACCTAAGTAGGTCATGTTGCATCATAGGCGGATCCAGAAAGTGTGATTTTGACAGTTTGGGGGGCCAAATCCCAAAAATTATCGCATAATTATAAAAACTCATCGGATTTTGCTTGCTTATGTATCAATAACTGATTTAAAACAAACTTTCTCTAGTAAAAGTTGCTTAGTTTTACGACAAACTCAGAAATGTGTCAAATTTGCGCCGATTTTGGGTGGTTTGGGGGGGCCATGGCCCCTTTGGCCCCCCCTGGATCCGCCCTTGTGTTGCATATTAGGAGACGCGTCTCGACGATAAAAACACATTGGTGAAAGTTGCACTTCTCTATCTGCATTATGTCTAGAATTATTGACAAAAAGGTGTTGGTGACCTTGGATGACCTCATATGACCCTGTATGGCCTCATATGACCCTGTATGGCCTCATATGACCCTGTATGAGTCACTGAACAAAACCTGCACTTGGATTATACATAATATCCAATAATACATTATCCAGATGGAATTGGACTGATATCCTCGAAAAAGGAATTACATCTGAATATTTCTCCATTGACTTATAATGGGAGGTCACAAAATTGACTCGACCTCAGGTCACCGACATAAAAAATCCGAGATTAACATTTTGTAGATACTGATGTTTCCTAAAAGTTTCAATCAATCCTAAAAGTTTCATATCGATCCTTTAGAAACTGTGGACATGACACGACCACAAACTTTTTGGAAGGTAGGGCCACTTGACTTGACCTGGTGACCTGATCTTATCTGACACAAAACTTGATTTTTCGCAAAATGTGCGGAAAAGATCAATGATAATTTATACCAAAAATGAATTGAACAGCTGAATTGAAACAGGGCTTTGCGGCGCTACGCGTCGCCGTTTTTTCGTCATCTCGATGAAACCGCAAGGGTGTGTGTTCAAACACCCTCCCCCCAGTGGGGCACTGGCTAACCCGCGCCGGGCCGGTGCTCTGCGCCACCTTCCTCGGGCCGGGGGGATGGCGTTTCGACGCCTCTTCTAACTCGGCTCCTATGGGACCTAGACATAAACCAAAAACACCATTCGAGAGCTCGTCAAATGGGATTTGGAAACTTTCGGTGAAAAATTGTCTCGGGTAATATTAGGGTCACCAGAGGTCATCAAACGCCAGATTTTCCAGATTTAGGACTTAGCTATAGATACCCCCAATTATCTCGGAAACTATGATAGCTAGGAGCAAACGGAAAAAGTAATCAATGGCTAATTAAATTTGCAATCTCCATCATGTCCTCAAATTTCTTCTCAGGTCAATAGTTCTGGCTCCAGAGGTCATTGAAGGCCAAAAATATTATTTTTTGCCAAAAATGTTTTCACGAATAACTGTTTACTCAATTAAGATACGGAAATAATTGGGACACAATCGTGTTTGTCTCGTCAAGGCGCTTTTAATCATGTATATGATTACCAGGTTAGGTCAATCTAGAAATGTGACCTCGGGTCAAGGTCAAGTGGTGACCCAATAAGGTCATGCTGTGCATTGGGAGACGCGTCTTGACGAGAGAAACACAACACTGGTGCTGTTTTCACTTATCTATCTTGATTTTATCGATAGTTATTGACAAAAAGGTGTCGGTGACCTCGGATGACCTCGGCTGACCCTGTTGGGATACCAGAACAAAGACTGCATCTTGGTCTTCAAGAATGGCCTATAATAACATGATACAGAAGGAATTGGGCTGATATCATGCGTATCCCCAGAATGGAAAGCATTTGAACATTTCCTCATTAACTTAACCCTATTCCTGGAGGGATGAAAAGTATACGAATCTGTCGGGGGGGGGGGCTTATTCGGCCCCCCTTCAGATCTCCGCTGCCTAAAGCTAGACACATGAAACTTGGTTGTGTGAGTAAGTCGACAATGCATTATATTTGTTCAAATTTTGTTGACCTTGGTCATTTCTTCAAGGTCAAAATGACGTTAATATTTTTTCTTCTTTTCAAAACATGATATTTTTCAGTGAACCTTGCCATTTATTCTCGGAAACTTGGCAGCTAGGAGAGTAATCCGAAAAAATCACTTGTAAAGCGGTTTTATGTCTTCACCGCGTAGGCTTCAGAAATAGGACCGTTCAGGTTAATGGTTTGGGACTGTAAGAGGTCAACAAATGAAAATAAAAAAATGTTTTTTCAGCAAATGTTGTTCGTTAATGACTTCTTATCTAAAGTATATATAGCACTTATTTTGTACCATCTGTTTCTCTCAATCATTGCAGTTTCGAATCATATCACTTGGTCAATCGAAAATTTGACTCCGGGTCAGGTCAAGGTCAAGTGCGTACGTCGGTCAAAAATGCATTTCCGACATACGTACTGAGCACAGGTAAGGCGAAGGCACACCGAAATAATATTATAGCGGACAAGACATGTATATAGAGATATTGTATGATGTCTCTCGCTCACCGCCGGCACCCCGATGAGATAGTAATCGATATGTGCTGCGTTGAATGACCTTTCCAAAGGTCACTGACTAAAAACGATATAATACTCTCCATATAATCGCACAGGCGCAAGTGCGCGATAGATACTGGATCCTCTATCATTATACTAGACCACTAGATGGCGCGTATGCTCCGACTCGCTAACGCTGCATTAATTATTACTGCACAACTCGCCCTTTCGCAGTTTTTTCTGGTTGGACACAAAATGATAAGTTACATAATTGGTCTTAAGGTAGCATGGTGGACCTGACATATCATTGGCATCACATTATTTAGAGATATCATCCCCTGAAACTCTTCTCAATCATATTATTTTGAGACATGTTTTCTCTCATCATAACTATTCCAGTTGTTTGAACGTCATGAAATATAAAAACTTGCCATTCATTAGTGAAAAAATAAGTTTTTCAAAAAAATTGTGATTTCAATAATTCAAGAAATTGTTGAAATTTTCGAGTGTTATAGCCATTGTGAACAAAACAACAACATTCTCTACGATTTCTGTCTTATATGCTATATCACTATCGCTTCATAAGCACATAACTTCTCCATTCATGAGTGCTTTTACCATGCAATAGATTTCGTGTCAAAACGGGCCCACACTACGACAACACACAGCACCACTAAAACAACTGATTCCCTCGGACCCCTCCTTAAATAATTCAATCTGGAAAAAAAAAAGTTACACCTTCGGATGCGCAATGTAATGTTGGAAGGAAAAGCCAGCAAGTTTGGAGATTCTGAGTGAGTGTGATGACATGACCACGTACGCGAAAAATCAGGGGGGGGGTGCGATTCGGCCCTCCCGACTTTAATGAGAGGTTTAAATGGGGAGAGTTCGAAGAAATGACGCTGACTTAGGTCACCGATATGAAAAAGGTCCGAGATATACGACTATAGATATAATGCGGTTCAATGAATCGCTATAAGTACGAAAAACGATTCAACCAAAAACTCTGGCTTTGGTATGACCGCAAAACTTTTTGGGGCGGGTACTGACCTTGGCCTGGTGACCTGACCTGCAAATGACCTGAAATGACCTGAAGTTAAAAAAAATATCGGAAGACTGGCAAAGGCAATGAGGGATGGACAGGTACTGAAAGATTTTGCGGCGCTTACGCGCGCCGTTTTCCCGAAATGTCCAGGAAAAAACCTGAGGGGTTGGGGGGGGGGGCATCTAAACGCCCCCCACCCACCCGGCCCGGCGCGGGTTAAAGGTAGTGTGACAGGCCTGAACGAAGGGTAGGTGGTGCAGCTGGCTTGCTTATGCCACTGAAAGAGTATTTTTCACTATCAATCGCATCCTTTAGGTTGAGGATGCTGTTGCTGCATGCAGGCGCACCAAGGATGACTTATGTGGGTTTGTAGGTTATGTGCGCCACAGGCCCACCACAGATGGCTCATGAAGGTCTTGGTCTAGGTTATGCGTGCCACAGGTATGCCAAAGATTTGGTTCTTGTTTGTGGACCAAGCACCATATTCTCTTTTGGACCATGGTGCTGGAACTCTCACCCTGTTCCGAGGGTTATTATGTGGGGTCCGGTTGACTGTTTCAGCGACCCGCCCAGGGATTTGACCCCGGGTCACCGCCACAGAAGCATGCCAACGATTATTTCAAGAGGTTCTGTGGGTTATGAGCGCCACAGGTGCGCCAGAGATGACTCAAGAGGGTCTGTAGGCTTGTTTTGTAATCCCCAGACAATTTGTCACGTTTAAAGCCGATTGATACAATCCATAGTGAAAAATACTCTACCAGTGATGCGGTGTTGGATTTTTGGTTTTGGGTCTTGGATTGTAGCATATTTTTTTGCGTAGCTGTAGTGCATTTGCAAAAATAGTACACAAATAACCATTATTTTGCTCCTCAGACATATGTTGTTGACCGGGGGGGGTCGCGACGAGGGTGGGAGGTCCAGGATGCCAGGATCGGTCGTCAGAGATATTCATTCATTAATGATTATGTCCGACTGTATAGTGTACATTTTCTGTAGAGCACTCACTTTATCTCTCTCGAATGAGC
The DNA here is from genome assembly GCA_014673585.1 of Semibalanus balanoides. Lineage (NCBI taxonomy): Eukaryota > Metazoa > Arthropoda > Thecostraca > Balanomorpha > Balanidae > Semibalanus > Semibalanus balanoides. Next base: position 8,735 of record VOPJ01016164.1, on the reverse strand, counting down.
ACAACTTTTTTGGAGCATTAACAAGATCCAACCAACGGGTCAAAAATCAACACTGCCCAGTGATGTTCATCATGCCAGCTGACCTCCCTAAACCTTCATAGGGAATAGAATGCTGAATTGACCTGTCAGACTTCTGCAACATGTATGGAAGTGTAACACCAGCTCTGGTTAATAACCAACTTCATAACCTCCAGGCACATCTTAACTTTCCAGGACTTTTTCTGCTATCAAGGTTAACAATTTTGATGCACTATAACAATCAATATAATCTGTACTCTTATAGCATGGACAAGTCTGAGGTTAGGATGTGACCAAATATTTTTACTTTTACTTTACCTACCTATATGCCTCTTGGCCTGAGAGCACTATATCAGCTTTCTGGGCTATTATATCAAAGCACACCACACAAGCAAGAATAACATTGTACCCCATTTTAGCAAAATTTCATTTATTTAGTTCATATGACTTATTTTTTAAGAAGTGACCTGAGGTGTACAGAGCAGCGGGTGGGTGGGGGTGGGGGGGGGTGGGGTGTGGTGTGTGTGTGTTCCTCCAATCATTTTTAGTCGTTACGTCTAGGTGGCTGCATGACAAGATCAACTTCAAAATCCATCCGTCCTCCTACTTTCTTGAACGTTGGCAAGTGCAAACCCTTGTAGGAGTTGGAAGTGATCAGACTTGTTGCTGGATTCCTGAAGTTGGATCTGGGATCACAGTGGATCTATTTCAGCATCAAATACATGCAATCTTTAAATCCCAGTGGATCCTCAGCATCAATTGTAGATCCCACAGCATACAATTATTTGGATTTGTGATCTTTGTGGATCCCTTGTTTATTGCGTACCTAGATCTGGGTGTCTCATGTGGGATCCCATGACATTGAACAGAGATATCTGAATCTGCCTGGATCCTGGACCCAGGCACATGTCTGACTGAAATACATCAAAACCTCACATTATAAGTCCTACCCACTTGGGTAGGTACTATAATTGGGGGGTGCGGTCGGTCGTCAGCAGATATTCATTTTTATATAGTGTATAGTGTACATTTTTTTCTGTAGCATACTTATTTCTTGTAGCACAACTTTTTTTGGAGATTAACAAGATCCAACAAACGGGCAAAAATCCAACACTGCAGTGATGTCATCATGCCAGCTGTACCTCCTAACCTTCATAGGGAATAGAATGCTGAATGCCTGTCAGACTATCTGCAACATGGTATGGAAGTGTAACACCAGCTCTGGTAATACCAACTTCTATAACCTCCAGGCACATCTTAACTTCCAGACTTTTCATGCTATCAGAGTGTTAACAATTTTGATGCACTAATACACCGAATCAATATAATCTGTACTCTGATAGCATGACAAGTCTGAGGTTAGGATGTGACCAAATATTTTACTTTTACTTTACCTACCTATATGCCTATCATGGCCTGAGAGCAACTATATCAGCTTTCTGGGCTATTATATCAAAGCACACCACACAAGCAAGAATAACAATTGTACCCCAATTTTGAGCAAATTGTCATTTATTTAGTTCATGACTTATTTTTTAAGAAGTGACCATGGGTGTCAGAAGCAGCGGGTTGGGGGGGGGGGGGGTGTGTGTGTTCCTCCAACATTTTTAGTGTTACGTCTAGGTGGCTGCATGACAAAAATCAACTTCAAAATCCATCCGTCCTCCTACTTTCGGAACGTGGCAAGTGGCAACACCCTTGGGAGTTGGAAGTGATCAGACTTGTGCCTGGATCCTGAAGTTGGATCTGGGATCACAGTGGATCTATCAGCATCAAATACATGCAAATCTTAAATCCCAGTGGATCCCTCAGCATCAATTGTAGATCCCACAGCATGCAATTATTTGGATTTGTGATCTTTGTGGATCCCTCTGTTTATTGCGTACCTAGATCTGGTGTCTCATGTGGATCCCATGACATTGAACAGAGATATCTGAATCTTAGCTGGATCCTGGGACCCAGGCACATGTCTGACTGAAATAAATCAAACCTCACAATTATAGGTACCTACCCACTTAAGTGTCCACAAGTTCAGGCTCAGACAGCCGTGTCACTCTCACGCCATGGCGACTCTGTGACGTCACTCTCACGTCATGGCGACTCTGTGACGTCACTCTCACGTCATGGCGACTCTGTGATCACCCTCTACCCTCCGACAGGCGATGGGGGACAAGCGCCCTGCGCCGCCGCTGCCGCTGGAGAACAAGCTGCTGAAGACGCTGTCGGCTTCGGTGGGCGCCTCCACCGGCCGCCGCGGCCGCGATGACACGCCCTCCTCCCTCTGCTCGGTGGCCGCCGTGGGCCGGCCGCTGCCGCTGGAGAACACGCTGCTGGCGCGGCTGAGCCTACGGGCCTCGGCGCTGACCAGCACCGCGTCATCGCTGCCGCTGACGAGCTCTGTGCTGACCAAGTACGAGGCCGAGCGCCACCCGCCGCCTCCTCCGGCTGCGCTTCGGCATCGGTCTAGACCTCGCGCTCGCATGGTGGAGTCTGGCTCTGATGAAGAGTTATTCTGTGAAGATGAGGGATTGCTTTCCTCAGATTTGATCTACCCCGAACCAATGTGCTTACGTTCGACGGTGGGTCTTACGAGAACAGAAAAATACAATACAATACGGAGACGTGGTGCTTCTTTGTTTTCGAATAAGTCGAAAAGGAGGCCGATGCAAGCGATGGCACGCGGCTTTGGCGGCAACACCAGCTGGGCGCAGCCGGAGCCGCAGTACGACTTCAAGGGCGTCAACCTGGGTAACGAGTTCGACGATCGTCCCACCTGGACTTCGCCGGAGCAGGCCGAGCGACCGGACCTAGAGCGCATGCGCACGGCCAAGGTGAGCATATACCGGGTCAGCGGCCAGGGCACCAGGAACCGGTGGCCAGGGAACCAGGAACCGGTGGCCGGAGATCGACGGCTGGTGGGACCGGTGGTCGACCTGCCGTCACGGGGGTGGGCGCTGCTGGTATAAGGTATGCAGATGGTCGTCGGTCTGGCTAAGAAGTGATGGCAGATGAAGGGAACTTAGTTGTCCTGTTGCGCCATTGCGTCCCTCTGCGCGACAGGCTGAATATTGTGTCCGGCGAATAGCTTTGGCATTTTTCCCGCTCATTGTAATTTGTACCAGCAACAAGCGAAATGCGGTATATTAATGCTCTTATGTTGTTGGGTTATGGTGATATTGTTCTAGCGTTTTGCATTATAGTTTCGCCCTTATTTCAAATCTCTCTTCTTCCGATAAACGATTTTCTGACCGTTTCTGACGGTTTCTGGCGGTTTCTGCCGTTTTTTGACGGTATCTGGCTGTATCTGGCGGCTTATGTCTGCGTCTGACGTCACTCGGTTTCGCCGACAGCTCGACTTCCTGACGGCGGTGTGCGTCTCGCTGGTGAGCCAGCCCAACTTCAGGGAGCAGGATGACGCTCTGCGACACCAGCTGCTGCGCCAGGCCACCGAGCTGGCACGGCTCGAACCCGAGTTCATCCTCAAGGTATCGCTGTGACATATCAAACTGCGTGCGTGCGTGCGTGCGTACGTGCGTGCGTGCGTGCGTGCTTGCGTGCTTGCGTGTGTGCGTGCGTGCGTGCGTGCGTGCGTGCGTGCGTGGGTGCGTGTGTGCGTGTGTGTGTGCGTGTGTGCGTGTGTGCGTGTGTGCGTGTGTGCGTGTGTGCGTGTGTGCGTGCGTGCTTGCGTGCTTGCGTGCGTGCGTGCGTGCGTGAGTGCGTGCGTGCGTGCGTGCGTGCGTGCGCGCGCGTGCCGAGTTTGTAACCATGCTAAGAATTACGGAAATCGCACCGCCCGCCGGTGATGACGTCACATTGACGTCAGTTTTGGTGGTGAGAAGTGTGCAGTGCGCACGGCTCATAGGAGTGTTTCGAACGCTCCAACGCGCAGTCAGCTGCGTCGGTGAAAAGCGCCCCCCCCCCCGACGAACTGTCTCAATAGCTCAATCAATAGCGCTATCAACGTGAAACTTCGTGTACTTTTACGTCTTCTGTGCAAAAATGATGCAATTCGTCGGAAATCGTCGTGATGACTCCGGAAATATTTTTGTTTCAACATTGTTGAATAAGATACAGTTGTAAATAACAACAGGTACAGAATAGTGTCTTGACAGATGTGTAGTGACTGAATACTTAGTTTGGCAAATTTAAACGCCGTGGGCTTATTGGCAGTTTGACCAATATACGTGTAAAATAATCACACAACACTCCGGCGTGTGAGCGGCCCTCGGAGCGACGAGCGTCCGGTGACGTGAGCGGGCGTGATGGCAGTGGCGCTGTAACCTAACCTAACGTGCGGTGATTTGAACTTTAATGGTCGACTCCATCTTGCAGATGCATGATCATGTATGATCGCCTTGTTTGAGTTGAATGAATAGGCTCTGCAAGTCTATTTAAAAGGTGATAGATATGCTGCTCTTTTCGATGATATTTTCGGTGACGTGTGCGGTAGGTGGCGCTGTACTCGCGCCAGGAGCTGATGCTGCGCACCACCTCCAACTTCCTGCTCTCGCTGGCCGCCAGGTGGCGCTGTAACCTAACCTAACGTGCGGTGACGTGTATGGCAGGTGGCGCTGTACTCGCGCCAGGAGCTGATGCTGCGCACCACCTCCAACTTCCTGCTCTCGCTGGCCGCCTTTCTCGAGCCGTGCCGGCCGTTCCTCAAGAAGTACTTCTGCGCCTCCATCCGGCTTCCCACCGACTGGATTGAGGTGGCCGAGCTCTACCAGGTGGGTGGCTGGCGTGGCATGAGTGAGCACCATGTCAGCACAATCATACCTTAAACTTCAAAACACCACTACAGCCATGCGATGGATGCAGGCGTAGACTTTGAACGGTGGTTGGCATGTTTCGGAGTGGCGTGATGCCACGTGGCCAAGCTCTGTGGCTGTATTGTACTTCTGGTCTATTGTGCATTGAAATGCATTACTATTGTGGTATTGCTATTGTTATTATGCTGTCCGATTGATGTCAGTTAAACTGAAGCTCTTTTCTAATACAATCATCCAAACAAAAAGTCTGTCTGTTGAAACATTATTACAGCTATTGCTTCTTGCCGAACTATGAAACCCTTACACCCCTATTGTCGTCTGGCCTCTAACTTCTGGCTTCTAACTGCTGACCCCGGACCCCTGACTCTTGAACCCCAAAACCCCGAGTTTTGACCGGCGTTCCACGACTCATGGCTACGATCTATAGAACCCCACCTTAACCTTTGTGACGACACTCGACCCTTGACCAGATATTCCTAACACCCCCTCCTTGAACTCCTGAGCTTGTAGTCACTCCCGCTGGCGCTGACCTCTGACGTCTTCCCCTCTAACCTGCTGACCTCTGACTTCTTCCCCTCTAACCTGCTGACCTCTGACTTCTTCCCTCTGAACCGCTGACCTCTGACTTCTTCCTCTAACCTGCTTGACCTCTACTTCTTCCCGCTCTAACTGCCTGGACCTCTGACTTCTTTCCCTCTAACCTGCTGACCTCTGAACTTTTCCCTCTAAACTGTCGACCTCTGACTTCTTTACCCTTCTAATCCTGGCTGACCTCTGACTTCTTCCCCTCTAAGCCCTCTGACCTCTGACTCTCCCCCTCTGACCTTGTCGACCTCTGACTTCTTCCCCTCTAAACCTGCTTTGACATCTGACTTCTTCCCCTCTGACCTCTGACCTCTGACCTCTGACCTCTGACCTCTGACCTCTGACCTCTGACCTCTGACTTCTTCCCTCTTCCCTCTGACCTCTGACCTCTGACCTCTGACCTCTGACCTCTGACCTCTGACCTCTGACCTTCTTCCCCTCTAACCTGCTGACCTCTGACTTCTTCCCCTCTGACCTGTCGACCTCTGACTTCTTCCCCTCTAACCTGTCGGTCTCTGACTTCTACCCCTCTAACCTGCTGACCACTGACTTCTTCCCCTCTAACCTTTCGACCTCTGACTTCTCGCCGGCTGACCTGTCATTCGTCAGGTGTTTGACGACTCCAAGATCAACTTCGGCTCCCTGCCGGCTGCCCTGCGCAAGGTCATGTCGGACAAATTCGCCGAGTTCGACAACTACCAGCTCGCCAAGTACAACAAGGGCGGCGGAAAGAAGAAGAATAAGGTTAGTAGTTACAGGCTTCCACATTCAGCTGCAATGCTGGGCGTAGTTGTCTTTCAGTTGACTTGAATTTCCACAGGGATATAGGAACGCCACGAGCTAAGTGGCGGGGGGGGGGGGGGCAGTGTAACTTTTACATCGTCTTGAGATAATTCTCTCTATGGAAGATTTCTTTGCAGATTTGGACTTTTCTAGTCTTGCCGAACTTTTTTCGCCAGAGGTCATTCATTTTCGCCAGAGGTATATTCTTGGCTTTGGAGGTAGCTTAAAACGACATCTGGTGAGCGACTCTGGTGACGGAAACTGGCGTGCTTCTGTCGACCGCGTGCGAATGCCTGAGCATATATGAACGTCTTGTTATCGTGCCTGCGCTCGGCCATCAGGCGTGACACGTGTGACGATGTAATCGGCGGAGGATTCGTGAGGATGGGCGCGGCTTTCGCCATGCTTTGTGTTGGGATTTTCATTTCAGGACCTGGTCACGAAGAGCAAAATGACCGTCAGCTTGAGAGCAAATTTCTGTTATTTTCAGGCCATTTTCATTTACAAAAATGTCCAATCTTAATTTGTTTCAAAAGACAGCGATTTAGAGGTCAATATTCCAGTACATTGTAAGAGCTGGTTGCACTGTTGAGTGTTGAATGACTCATTTTCCGTATCTGGTAAATATAGCTACCAAACTGTTGTTTAAATATTTTTTTGCTGCGTGTAACAACAACTGTTTTTTAACGGGCACACAAATGAGTTGCTTAACCTGCAAAAATTGAATATGAAATGTGAGCAATATACTGAAAAGAGACAAATTGTTTCAAGAGAGCAAAATCTTGTGGACCCTCAAAAGACCAGAAAATGACCAAAATTCCAACACTGTAATTGTATGTCTATTTGACGCTGAAAGATGATATCCACTAGTGTGGATGCTCTAAGAAGTAATTACAATACAATACTGTCTGACGGCAGTACGGTACTGTCTGCAGCGGATTGGAATCACGGGCGACATCGCTGCACGGCGCTGTGAACGGTAGTGCTATAGCATCGACAGCGGATAGCGGGATGTTACTGTGCCAGTGGTGGCCCGGCCAATGGCGCCATCTCACTCCTGTCCACATTAGTCCCGCAGTCCTGACATGTCGTCACCATCTCACCAGCCTGGTCCGACCCTTCAGACGACCTGTAGTACCATATGTTACTGCTGTTGACAACATACTCCCGTTCAACTGTCTTAATTCAGATGACTGTTTTGCAATACTCTAGCCCTGTCCCGGAGAGTCTCACATTCCCATGACGTCACTTGCATCGTTCCTCTGCCTGAAAATCTATAAGTCCTGCCACAGCCCACAGCCTCATTGCCTCTCGCTATTCATCTTATGACATAAGGACGAGATTAACCCAGGCGATCGGCGAATAATCGCTCATATTGGCGCCCCTGACCGGGTGGTGCGGCAGGCACTGAACCGGACTTTTTTCCCGCCTGAAACATTTCTTGAAAGATAAAAAGAGTGCACATTAAAGCATTTCGAATTCCAAAGTTTTATCTCTTTTATTTCTACTTTATGTCGTGTGTTTCAGGCCAAGTCGAAGGGACAACGCAACCAGAAAAGGATGGGAATACATGGTTACGCTGATGCCATTAGCCTGAGTGATGGTGACAAGGACGGCGACGGTGACGACGACGGCGATGGTGACGGCGATGGTGATGGCAAAGATGACGCCGCGATGCCGGAGGATCTGGATGCGGAGACGGAGGAGCAGCTGCGGCGGCGCTCCTTCACCATCAAGAAGCTGGTGCGCCTGCTGCACGTCCGGCGACCGGTCGAGCCCGTCATGGCCATCGTCGGCAAAAAGTGAGTGGCAGCCGGCAGACAGGGCGACTAAGGCCTCCAGTTCACACTCAGACTGCCTCAAGCTCAGGTTAAGGCTCACACTCAGGCTCACACTCAGGCTCTTGTTCACTGTTCAAACTCTGACTCTGACTCAGACCCAGACTCAGACTTTGGCTTAGGTTCAGGATCACACTCATATTTTGCTGGGTTTGATGACTGGCATTCTGGGCCTGTGTGTTGTACGTTTTTGGGTCTGGTCGCTGCTATTAGGCCTGTGTGAAGGACGTGTCTGGGTCTGGTCGCTGCTATTAGGCCTGTGTGAAGGACGTTTTTGGGTCTGGTCGCTGCTATTAGGCCTGTGTGAAGGACGTGTCTGGGTCTGGTCGCTGCTATTAGGCCTTGTGTGAAGGACGGTGTCTGGGTCTGGTCGACTGACTATTAGCGCCTGTGTGAAGGACGTGTCTGGGTCTGGGTCTGCTGGCTGACATTAGCGCCTGTCACGGTGCCCCAGAAACGTTCGCGTGTAAATAACTGGCTGTTAGTTAGAATACCCACCGCCAAACTATTGGTACCACAGAGCTGGTGCTGGGTCTGATTACAAAACCTGCGGACCTGCCTCCCCTCTCATCTGACCGTCCACTCCTGCCTGCCCAGGTACCCTGAGGACCCGGACGCGTTCCGACGCAGCGGTCTGCCGGGCACGTTCGACTCGTCCCGCGCCGGCCAGCGGATGCGGCTGCCTGTGCCGGAGACGTGGGAGACACAGGTGGCGCAGCGCGGCAACAAGGCAGCCGTCTGG
>VOPJ01016163.1:0-29297 GCA_014673585.1 Semibalanus balanoides | reverse complement strand
CACACCGTCAGTCGCCACAGAAGCGGGCGTAATCGCTCAGAAAATTAGCGCAGATTATGTGTATTTTGGAATTTATCATGCGCTCAATACAGTCTCAGCAACGGCTTATTACAGTTTGCTTTTAAAATATGACCTGTGTAAAGGGAGAGAGCGAACATCTCGCGTTTAGTTGCATAAGGTCTGGGGAGTGAGGATGTTGCAGCTTTAGCAAGTCAGTTTCCCATAAGGATAAAACATCGGATTGCATATGGTTCGCCGAAACGACTGAGGTCTCGCACAGTTTTATTAGGACATATTTGCTGAAATTACCGACAGCGCTTTCGCTCCCAACTCTCAACGCCAGTCACAATTGTTGTTGCTTCTATTGTTCTTCTAAGCTGCTGTTCTCATTCCCTAAGCCAACAGCGCTGTTTCATTTTCATTGCCAGCCTTTACTCGACGGTGGCAAGGCTTTATAGTTTGCGAGTTTAAGCCTCTGCACAGAACCGTTATCTCTCTAGGGCTTTCTGAACTGCCTCTGGAGAGAGAGAGAGCGGAGGACTAGCGACACAAAAGACCGGAAATTCTCCTAACCGGGCTCCGGAGCCGACCAGGGTCCAATCTTACGAAGGTGCCGTCAATGCAAAAGTACGGCATGCCGTAAATGAAGTGCTCAGAATGCCGCACTTATTCAAAACTACGGCGTTTGGATTGTTCCTATCCCGTTGGCGAAATAGCCCGGTTGGTAGAGAACTAAAAAAAATGAAGAATGATCCCGGGTCCCGAAGTTTTGCAGGCCGGCGCACCAATATGCCGTACTTACCCATTCACGGCATTTGGTAAGACTGGGATATTGGTAAGATTGGTTCCAGACAGCAGTGTAACTTGCATTTGGTTTATCGCAGCACTGCTAGCTGGGTCCGGCTTTGACTTCTGTGGCGAGTGCAGCTTAAGTTATATTTACGAAAATGTGCTTGTGTTGTAAACCGAAGCAGATGATGAACTAACGATCTATCTGTATGTTTCCCTACCAATGAACTTATTCAGGCGCTCGAAAACATTGCAGCGTTTTTGAAGCTTCTCATCGCTGATCAATATTCTTCGCCACATTATATCTCTCGAATCGACTTCCTTGGCTATATACTGTACCGCATGACAGCAGGTTATGCGGCACAGTAGGTTTCAGACCACTCTTCCACTCAGCTTACCAGAGCAATCACAAATACTTTCCCTCTTTATGCTCACCGCTTACCACAACACAAATGTGAAGGTTTGCAACACTACTTTAAACCTTTCCTAAACATCGCGTGCTGGCCATGCAAAGCACTTGGTCCGTTTCCAATGTGTTGACACCTGTTACACCACTTCGTCTCCTCAGTCACTTGGCCTGTCGGAGCGGTCGATGGTCATCTGACACGTTTCATGCCTTCTGTTCCGGCAGTTTCTCTGGCAGAGGAGACGTGCATCGTGAAGCTGTCTGCTCACTTCTGCTCCGGAGACTTCGACGACTGTACCCAGTGAGTACCCCTGCTAGAGAGCGTGCGATAAAATGCACCCAGTGAGTACCTTCGCTCGGGATAGCTCGACAAATGTAGGTACTTTATGAGTAGCTCTGCTAAGGAGAGTGTTCGAGGAGTGATATCCAATCAAACATCTCGACTGATTTCTTGCCCTCTTCGGTGGACTTCGAACACGCGCACTGCAGGGGAGGTAATTTTTTGCCCCCCACATGTTCGTGAATAACTCGCAAGCGTAGCAAAGCACGGCAGCGGGTCTTGTGCTACATTTACGGCAACACAATAGTGGATCGTTTGACGTAAAAAAATCTGTCAATCAATTTTTGAGTTATATGGATTTGAATTCCAAGATGGTGACCAGAATCGAGGTAGACGAAGCGATATCTTCGGAACCAACAGTCAGATCGACATCGAGACGATTCAAACGCCATTCGGTAGCCAAATTCCAATGTCAATGATCCTCCCCGGACACAACTTACAGCACATTTCTGGTGACCTGCCAGACCGTCATACACCTCGCAACATTATAGCTCATGGTTGAAGCACCATAATAAAATACTCATGTAACAATGTGTAAAAGACTTATGTAACAATAGCCAGATGGATAGTGACGTTGTTTTTAGCGTTTCAGTTTCATATATGATGAATTGAAATATGCGCCGGTACAGGTAATCTATTCATTTGACTTCACCACCATAGTGGATATTTACTGGCATCCCAAATCGAACCACCTGCATCCTTCGATAGCGTGCTCTGACCTAAACATTGATAGGGCAACTTCACATTGCAATAAACATATCTGCCGGAGACTTGGTACATCGGACTCTGCTCGTCATCAAGAGCGGGCACATCTGACGCATGCCTCTCTCACGACTGTTCATAGCCTAGCTTGAGGGGTCACCCAGTCTCGCTCGCATCCATTCTACGAGTCAAGTCGGCGCAGAGAATCCTGCCTGTTCGCGTCGTCTGTCCTGAGGCGGGAGGAACGCCGCTGCTGTCCGCGCCGCCATCCGATCGTGACGCATTAGCTCCGTCGTTACCGACGAATAGATTGTCGTCGCCGACGGCGGCTGACGGGTGGGGCGTGGTGCCGCGCGACAGGCGGCCGCGGTCCCGCCGTCGCTAACGACGATTGATGCCGCGCCGCCGGCGACGCGTCGACTTGGCAGTTGGACCGCCGATCTCCTGTCACATCAGGACTGAGAGGCGCGATGAGGAGGGGGCGGGGCAGGGTCGAGGGAGGCTGCGATTGGAAATTAACGTCAGAATGCGATTGGTAATTTCGCCAGTGTTTATGTTTGCAGATAATCAGTATATGGCTACTATGTTTGAGATGCTTGGCTGTTGTGGGCCTTGTTAATGGATGAAACTTGATTATAGCAGACTAACTTTACATTCTGTCTAATATCTTGACGTGTGTGATCTCCAATATAGCTGTTGCTATGCACCTTCTATGTACCCTAAATTATCGATATTGTGTAGGCATCCTTCTTGTAGGTACTTCATCGAGAAGCGGCATAAAAAATCGAATCAGACAAAATTAAAATAACTATGAAAACTCACGTATTATGCAAACCCATGTCATGTTTTAGTTTAGTTTATACTCGCTTGACCTTTTCATGCCTTTCCCTGATCAAAGCCAAGCCGCCATGCAATGTTAAGCTAATCAGCCGGGGAAACCACTGGCGGTCTGATTGCCGGAAGCTCGTCGGTCGGTCTCCACCACGGTGGCGATATTTCTGGCCACAGACCTCTGGTCGGTCCTGGTGGCCTGGTGGTCTGGTCGGTCCCGGGTAAATCGAGTTACTCCGGAGCGGTGGCGCGCTGATGTCACTCATGACCGCCAATCAGCGCCTCTCTTCAGCCGCACCGTATCGACACCGCCCCCGTCCACCGTGGTGTCACTTATCCGCACGAGCGGGCACCGAATCGACAGGCTGCAAGGCCAGCCGGCGGCCCCCGCAGCAGAGATGCGAGTCTACATTACCGGGCCGGCCGGGTGATCCATCTCTCGGCGTGGTGGCTGGATGGCTAATCCGTGATATCTCACAGCCAACTGTGCGCTTAAATCAGGCGCAGGCGCGCGGCCGGAGCAGGCTGACACACTGCCGCCGACTGTGGGATGACTGCTCACTGGGCCAACTGTGCGTGGAAGGAAACGGCGCACTCTCTGTCATCCCTCCTTTCACTTTATTAAAATGGGCTAGGTGAGATAGGTGAAAATGTAAGGCAAAACTGAACACTGAACTGGTCAAATAGCTCAATATCTATGTAACCTGAAACTTAACTGATTCAAAACGTCTCCGTTTAGTAATGCAACACAACTATTATAACCATGGTTTTTGTCACGCTATTGCGGATAAGCAGTTCCAGGAAATATTCCATCAAGCAATATCCTGCCTTACCTTTTTTTGCTGACCAGAAATTAATAAGCGACAGCATATTTAAGGGGTAAACAAGTCAAATTTCATCGGACCTTTGATCGTCAAAATCATTACGAATATCCCGAAAATGTCACTTTTAAGATTGTATCTGCAGATACAATTTTGCACGGAATATATCTCAATCTGCACTGGCGGATCCAGGGAGGGGCATCAGGAACAAATATCCCCAAAACACATCTAAAATCGGCGCAAATTTACACATTTCCTGATATACAAGGACATCTACGCAACTTTTGCAATTTTTTTCTTTAAACGTTTAGCAATCCATAAGGGAGCGAAATCCGATGAGTTTGTAGAATCTGATGAACATTTTTTGTGGTGATGCCCCCCATGGCGCCACAAACTGTCGTTCTAGATCCGCCAGTGCAATACTGACATTTGCACATATTTGGTTCGATGCACTTATTTACCTTCTTATAATACTTGGTACTGATAATTTTGTTACTCCGTGTGGCAGTGTGTCTGTATGTTCGCACTAACTTGTTCGCAACATGTTTTACCAGATGAAACGCAACCCGTGCTTCCGATGCATTATGTGTGACCAGTCCTGTTATCAAATAGCGACTTTTGATTGTCTTTCACTTAAATTGCTCATTGCTTAATGACTCTTGGATGACGCGCAAGACGCCGTTAACTTGTGTAAACTCCGCTCCGTAGGAAGCTGGTGTGCCGCCATGGACGGTGTGACCCGACGTCGGGCTGCGTGTGCGATCCCTGCTGGACTGGAGACTCTTGCAATACATACGGTGAGTGCAGAACGCGCACAGTCCTACGTCTTACTCTTACAGACATGCCGAGGGAAGGCGACTCGGCTGTGTGTACGTGATCTGTGCCATCAGTCCCCAGTGACTTACTTGGCTCAATGTATTTCTCTTTTGCTTGTGGATGTCGTATTCATGCAATCTTTTAAATATTCCGAACTGTTTCTTTGTGTCCGTAAAAATATTTCCCGAGATCCACTAATTTAATACATAACCTTTGATGTTAATTATTTCACACGTCTACAGTAGTTACTCCGCCGTGTGATTTAATCTGCCAACTGCAGTCAGTGACCCTAGCATGAGAGACAGACCGCCGACTGACTCCACACGTGCTGCTGCTCGCAGTGGACGAGTTTGGCCCTACGTTCGCCACCCGGGACGTGTATCACAAGTACTGTCGAGCCAGCGCTGACATCTGTCAAAGGTGCCGTGAAGGCACCCCTGAACTCAGTACAGTACTGTCGAGCCAGCGCTGACATCTGTCAAAGGTGGCCAGCATCCCTGAAGGGTCAGTACTGTCGAGCCAGCGCTGAGTCAGCACTGACATCTGTCAAAGGTGGCCAGCACCCCTGAAGGTCAGTACTGTCGAGCCAGTGGCCAGCGTGACATTAGTCAAAGGTGGCCAGCATCCCTGAAAGGTTCAGTACTGTCAGCTCTGTCAGCTCTGTCAGCTCTGTCAGCTCTGTCAGCTCTGTCAGCTCTGTCAGCTCTGTCAGCTCCCGTCGGACACGTTCGGCATTATGAGCCGGCTGGAAAGTGCAGTCACTTCAACCAGTCTGTCTGGAAAATGTTTTTTATACTTTGCTAATCGTTGCTTCACTGGGAGGATGGTTAGTTGTAATTTAATATCAACATTTTGGAAATTGCAATTTTATTTTCAAAAAATGTTTAGAGGGGGGGCGAAATTGCAACGGAAGCGACTGTTGTCAGGCCATGATGCATATAATGTATGTATTGCAGTTGGAAGTGCATCACATATTTCACGATTTTTTTCGATAAAAAACAGCAACTAATGTCACCATCATTTTTGAAACAAAGACGGGTTCCATGCAAAATGCAGAGCTGGGATTAGATCCATACTGGGTCCGCTCGATATCTGCACGGCGACTGCGGTCCTAGTTTGTCACATCACCACGCCAACCGGGCTTCGATCGGGGGCATTGCAGCGGGGTCCGACAGCCGGGCACAGCGGCACTGGACGACCTCATTGCCGGGTCGGTACGACTCCCCGCGGTACACCCACCGACATGCTGATGGCTGTTTTGACTCCCCGCGGTACACCCGCCGACATGCTGACGGCTGTTTTGCTGAAGGAAGCTCGCCGAGTCGACACTCGGCACCGGCATGGTCAATATCACCTTAGCTACCAGGCTGATGACATTTGTGTTTGTCACTCAGCACCGCTGTCAGTGGTAATGTCTGGGCCGACTAGTGTCATCGGTTACTGTCACTATGCTCTGAGATGAATAAAATTGACATGTCTCGTAGCGTGAACACCATTTTGATTTCAAGCAGTTCTGAACAATACTTTGAGCGCTGAAAGCCCCACATCTATAACATCTGAGTTTTTGCAGCTATTAACTCCATCACCATCAACACATTTTCATGCGAAAATAGATGAAAGAGACCGCACCGTCACTGCCACGCGACCGACCGTGCCACCTCCGACAACCATGAGCCCTGACGCGCCTCGTCCGGGCAGGTCTGTACTACGCTCCGCTGGTGAACGACGAGGACCTGGGCATGACGTGTCTGCTGGGCGTGGCCGGGCCGCCGGCACGCTGCCCCTGCTCCGTGTTCAAGTTCCGGCTGGTGAGCTCCGAGCTGGGATCGGACGCCGTCGAGCTGGACCCGGATACGGGCGTGGTGACCATCACCGACTACCGCCAGCTCGACTGCTCCCGCCGCTACCGTCTGCAGATCGAGGCCCGCGGTGAGCCAGCGGCTCCGGAGGAGGGGGGGGGTCAGAGGGGTCAGGTCAGCTGCTGGGAGGAGGGCGGCAGAGTATCAGAGCCGCCAGGTCAGGCTGTGAAGAGAGCGATGCAAAGGGATCAGAGGGGTCAGTTCAGGCTAGGAGGTGGGTGGTTGATTTACGAGATTGGTAAAAAGGCGCTGCCTTAGGTCATGAGGCGTAATGCTACTATGTAAGACATGCAGTGGGAGCTAGAAGCGCAGCTTGAGGACTCCATAGATTAGCTTCGGTTTTCCCAACCGCTGATCCTCTATTCCTTACCACACCTACGCTAACACGGGACAAACACGCCCACCAACTGAGTGGAAGCCAGTTCATCACATCTAGTCACAGACCACAGTTCCTTTCTGCGTACAGTTTCCGTGTGGTCTGTCTTATGCCGTGTGGCAGTCATGCTGACATCTCCCTGTGTCCTGTACCGACGCCCCCGGAGGAAGTTTCCGTTGGTCTGTTCTTAATGCCGTGTGTCGGTCATCGCTGACATCTCCCTGTCCTGTAGCGATGCCCGAGGAAGTTTCCGCGTGGCCTGCTTATGCCGTGTGTCGTCATGCTGACATCTCCCTTGTGTCCGTACAGACACCATCGAGGAAGTTCCGTGTTGGTCTGTCTTATGCAGTGTGTCGTCATGTGACATCTCCTGGGTCCTGTAGCGAGCCCCCGCCGAGAAGTTTCCTACGTGGCCTGTCCTTATGCGTGTGGGCGGTTCATGCTGACATCTCTGTGTCCTGTATGACGCCTACGGAGGAAGTTTCCGGTTGTGGTCTGTCTTATGCCGTGTGGCGGTCAATGCTGACAATCCTCCCTGTGTCCCTTACTGACGCCCCGGAGAAGTTTCGCGTGGCTGTCTTATGCCGCTGTGGCCGTCATGGCTGACATCAGACCCGTGCTTTTCAGTACTATATGTCTTATCCGACGACTGCAGCAGAACCGCCACAAGGCAACACACGCCAAGAGGGGGAAAATGTTTCGCAATCGGACCGGTGTCTTGCTGCCCGCATCGTCGGCAGAGACATGCTCAACCATCACCAACGAGAGAGATGCAGAGATATCAAATATATCATACGAGGACCGATCACGATGACGAGGCTAAGAACGAGATGCTTGCATGCATGATCCGTGGCGCACTACATCCAGGCATGTACGAGCTACTTTGTTAAGCACATTTGTGATCACGCGCTAGATGTCCGTGCTTATCTTCTATCGAGCTGTCGTGTATGTGTGACACAGAGTTTTGTTAACCCATATTAATGGAAAGCAAAATTAGTAAGCAAAATAATACTCTAGTGCTACAAGATGAAAGATTGTCAAGTCAATGAACGGACGAGCCACGCACGCTATGTTTATAGGGGATCCGTGTGACAGAGTAAAGACTTGTACATGCTGTAAAACAACAGACAACGGAGAACTTCCGCCTGCAGCAGTGTTGTAGAGTGCATGGCATGCTTAAATGTCAGGAATACCTGATCTCTATGTCATAGCTGACATGCTCCCACTGGGGTCACCCTGTAGATGCGACGCCTCCTGACGAAAGTTATTTCCTGTGGGCCTGTCTGTCTTGTGCACAGGCCAAGTGTGAGCGGTTCATAGCTGACATCTGCCTGTTCTGTAGCGACGCCCCGGAGCGAACAGGTTCCCAGGAACAAACAAAACCGATGATGAAGGCCTGCGTCAGCCTGATGCCGAGGTGTGGGACGAGTCATCTCCTCCAGAGCGCAATTGATCATCTGGGGGGGCGGCTGGGTCCTGACCGACGCCCCGGAGGAAGTTTTTCGTGTGGACTTCCTTTGTCGTGTGTCGGTCATGCTGACATCTCCCTGGGTCCTGTAGCGACGCCCCCGGAGGACGCCGATGTGAAGCCGCGCCGGGACGCCATGAACCTGACGCTCTACTGTGACGCCGACCTGGACGCCGAGCTGCGCCGCGCTCTGGAGGAGGCAGAGGACATCGAGGACGGTGCCGCCGACGCGCTCTATCCGCCCGAGAGCAGTCTGCAGGAGCTGAGCCGCCAGAAGCGAGATGTGAGAGCTCTGACGTCACTCGAGTGCAATATTCTCGGAATTACGATGGTCGAATCATTTAAGGAAATATACCTAGTTTGTATGTCAGACTCAGAAATATTTCTCCCGTCTGTGAAGTTATGTTGTTGGTGGTACAATAGGTAACACGGCATTTAGTCTGGCACACTCCGCCATTTCTTAATTTGTCTGATATGCCCCACCCCACCAATCTGCCACACCTCACCCTCCCTCATAGGCGGATCCAGAAAGTGTGATTTTGACAGTTTGGGGGGCCAAATCCCAAAAATAAAAAAAACAAAAAAAAAAATCCCAAAAATATCGCATAATTTGAAACTCATCGGATTTCGCTTGCTTATGTATCATAACTGATTAAACAACTATTCTCTTGTAAATAGTTGCTTAGTTGTCGAACAAACACCCAGGAAATGGTCAAATTTGCGCCGATTTTGGTGGTTTGGGGGGGCAATGGCCCTTTGAGCCCCTGGATTCCGCCTTTGGCCCTCCTCCTCTGCCATTACGACAACAATCCCACCCCACCAAATCTGACACCTCCACCCCCCCCCCTCCCCGCCAGTCTGCCGGTGCGAACCCCGAGGACACGGCCATGACCCTGGTGCGTACGAGCGCCACCGCTGTGACCTCGCCGAAGATCGGTGCGCTGCTCAGCTGGGAGTTCACCATCACCCTGCCCACCGTTACCGACCTGGACATGACCGTGGAGGCGTTCGTGGCCGACCTGGACACAGGTCAGCATTGGTCCGGGTCTGCTGTTTGTTCTTAGCTCATAGCTGTGTCACAGGACCTCGCCTGAACTGCACTTGGTCGTCAGTTGGTCATTTGATGAAGATTCGTTGTATCATGGAAGGAAAAACGATCATACATAACCATGTCAGTTTTTTATTATTATTATTAATACCACATACACAAACAAGCTATTAGGTATATACACAAACAAGCTTTCGGCATTACGCCATTACACATTAGTAGGTCACTACTAATGCTCGGTTACTAAGTTGATGGCGTAATATCGAAAGCAGGTTGTGTACATTTCTGACCTTTTTATTAAAATGTAATTATCTGACATTGTTTTGATCATCTCTCCTTCCATAATATTAATTCCAACAATGCCATCCATCGCCGCCCACATACAGATTTGTGGTAGGTTCGATATGTTGACTGTAAGCTAACTAAACCGAGTGCAGGTGTGATGGAGTGAGAAGCCTCTCAAGGATGGATGCGATAACGATGATTATACTCTCGTCTCTCTATTCTGTTTTATGACATTATAACAGCATTCGTGTAGGAACTCAAAATTTGCTGTTCATATTTTTGCTTTGTCTATATTGTGCGCAAATAACTTTGGTTTTAGCACCTATGAGCTAAGCTAGCGGTATTCAACCGTTCTATCAATTGTTTGGATGCTACTAAAATATGCTATTAATAAGTACCACTTTCACAAAAACTGCTGCCTCCTTGCAGCGAGTCAATGGCCAATGCCACTTCACCCGTGCCAAAACAGAATCTGTACCCCGACCCAGGCTCCGAGTTGTGGGCTTCACGACCCGCCCGATTGACTTCTGGTGCTGAGTCTATGGTCTGCTGCCTCCGCAGGCCACTCGGTGTTCAACATTATCAGCATGTCGGTGACGTCCTTCGGTTCCGGCATCTCCAGCAACGCC
Organism: Semibalanus balanoides; assembly: GCA_014673585.1. NCBI lineage: Eukaryota > Metazoa > Arthropoda > Thecostraca > Balanomorpha > Balanidae > Semibalanus > Semibalanus balanoides. The sequence continues at coordinate 18,927 of VOPJ01016163.1, read as the reverse complement.
TCCGATTTTGGCACGGCCAACGCCATCACAGGCGTCAGGGGCCAGGTGTTCCCAAACGCCAATAATGCAGACATTTGAGTGTTAATTCACACTCCTGCAGTCCTTGCCCGCTGGGTGTTAGTTCACACTCCTGCAGTCCTGCCCGCTGGAGTGTTAGTTCACACTCTTGCAGTCCTGCCCTGCTGGAGTGTTAGTTCACACTCCTGCAGTCTTGCCCGCTGGGTGTTAATTCACACTCCTGCAGTCTTGCCCTGGGCTGAGTTAGTTCACACTCCTGCAGTCCTGCCCGCTGGGTGCTAGTTCACACTCCTGCAGTCCTGCCCACTGAGTGTTAGTTCACACTCTTTCAGTCCTGCCCGCTGAGTGTTAATTCACACTTCTGCAGTCCTGCCCGCTGGGTGTTAATTCACACTCCTGCAGTCTGCCGCTGGGTTTAATTCAAACACTCCTGCAGTCCCTGCCCGCTGGGTGTTAATTCACACCGCTGCAGTCCTGCCCCTGGGGTGTTAGTTCACACCCTGCGGTCCTGCCGCTGGTGTTAATTCACACCTCCTGCAGTCTTGCCGCCTGGGTGTTAATTCACACTCCTGCAGTCCTGCCCGCTGGGTGTTAATTCACACTTCTGCAGTCTTGCCCGCTGGGTTTTAGTTCACACTCCTCTGCAGTCCTGCCCGCTGGGTGTTAAGTTCACACTCCTGCAGTCCTGCCCCCCTGAGTGTCTTGCCCGCTGGGTGTTAATTCACACTTCTGCAGTACTTCCCGCTGGAGTGTTGATTCACACTCCTGCAGTCTTGCCCGCTGGAGTGTTAAGTTCCACACTCCTGCGGTCCTGCCCGCTGGGTGTTAATTCACACTCCTGCAGTCTTGCCCGCTGGGTGTTAATTCACACTCCTGCGGTCCTGCCCGCTGGGTGTTAATTCCACACCTTCCTGCAGTCCTGCCGCTGGGTGTTAGTTCACACTCCTGCAGTCCTGCCCGCTGGGTGTTAATTCACACTCCTGCAGTCCTGCCCCGGAAACGAGCCACACTGGAGGGTGGTAGCGAACTACGGCACGATTCCATTATTGTTTGTAATGCTAATTTGCAAATTATAATGTGTTTCTGCTTATGTATGATTAATGCATGTCATATGTAATTCTAAGCGTTTTAACGTTGAACTTCAGCTGTGATTGCGCCACTGTTGTCTGTTGCTCATTTGTTTGAATGAACTTAACTAGACTGTAAGATTAACTAAACTAAACTAAACTAAACCAAAAATAAACTTAACTTAACTAAACTAAATTAAAGTAAACCAAAAACAAACTAAACTCAACAATGATCTGGCTACATAAATACACCAATATGACAGCTGATATTATAAATAGATGGCATTGTCATTTCTTACTGGCACCAACACTTCATCGCACCAACATTACTTTGTCCTGAAGGGGAAGGTTTTGCCCACAGTTTTGTCGGCATATTTTCTCGGAGTGATACGATTTGTCGACCCGAGTCCATCTAACATATCAGTCCATTGCCTCTGTATGAACGGTACCGCTTACTCTGGACCCACTAGCGCCCACCCAGGCACGTAGCCATTTTTTATCTGGCACGTCCGGTGCTAGAATCAAATTTCGCTCCTCATCAATATGTTGTTGACAGGGGGTAGAGTCGGGTCAACAGAATCCCATCATTCTATCTAGTGTAAATTTGTTTTTATCAGGGGGCATGGCCCCGTTCCCCCCCCGTCAGCTACGTCCCTGCGCTCACCGCTATCCGCATCATGACATGCTCTCTTTGCGTCAGGTTGACCGAGCCGTGCTAAACCTGGGCGCCCTCACAAACTCGGACCCCACCACGGCCGGCGCCGTGGACGCCAGCAAGATGACGATCGAGTTCAGCGCCATGGTGATTCACAACCCGGACGTGGCAGCCGCCGCTCAGCAGTACGCCAGCATCGGTGCCGAGTACAGCAACTCTGACTACGTGCAGATCTCTCAGGAGTCGTTCACGCCGGACTCCACCAGCACCGACATTGTAGGTGGCGCTGGCGGTGGTTTGCTAATATTGTAGGTGGCGCTGGCAGCGGATCTAAAATGTAATGTGTTACCGTCAGTATTCACTGTTCAGTTGCCTAGAAAAATTGAAATCACTTGAAACTAAGTTCGAAAATTAGCGTGTAGTGAATGGGAAAAACTGGGGATGGTGTAATGCGCTGATTAAATCTAGTAGTTCAAAGCAGCCAAGCAAAGTGTACGAAACACAGCATTGCTATCACGTCTTTAAATCAAGTCACACAAACGCTGTACTGTGAAAGACGCAATTCAGTATCGGACGATACATTTCATAAAACGTGTCACCTTCCAGCCGGCTCTGGCGTGTCTCACTCGTGACCTCCTTCCAAAATGCTCCGAGGTGATTCGAGTAAGCGAAAGTACGCGCGCACGTTTGGAAGAAGGCAGTTCTGACGCCTGCCATCTGCTCTGTACAGACGACTGCCGTGGGCGCCCTTTCGACGGCCGAACCCTCCATAGGTGTGACCCAGTACTCAGCCACGGCGGCTGAGATCACTCTGCCGGTGGCCGCAGCCATGGGAACCATCCAGGTGGAGGCCCACATCGCCGGCATCGCCGACGAGGTACGGATGACGTCTCACGGCAGCAGTGCGCCAGCTGAACGGTGCCGAATGATCCATGACCTGTTGAACACTGCTTGAACCTGTTTGCAGTCGAGCTGACCGACCACATTCCTGGGTTTCCAGCCTATGGATCTATGGATACAGCGGAGGTCGGCATCTTTTCCATATACCGAGATATCCCTTTAACGTTAACACGTGGGGGCGGTATAACATTTCGGCTTAATGCTATTTGATCTGGGAAAACATTTCTGCCCCGGGCCGAAATGTTTTCACAAATCTCGTGCAAATTGTATAAAGAGTAAACAAGTTACTGAATGAATTAGTGAAATCAAACGTTACTCTGAGCATTATTAGTAAAATAAGTAAATAAAAATAACTTCGTGCTCATATTATGTATAAATATTAAAAGAAAATCCAGAAAAGAAAATGGATTTTCTTCTAATATTTATACATAATATGAGCATGAGGTTAATTTCTTATATACTTATTTGAATGAATTAGAGTTAGAAAATAATGAAAAGGGTGTATGGAAAAAAGTTGCATTAGAAAAGAGTGACTGCATTAATTATCTGATTTTCTTTATTCAACTTCGTCGCCGAGGTTGAAACCAAAGTATGGTGGAAAATATGGCTTCATTTGGTCCATCTCATCGGCATATGGTAAATTTCATACCACACTTGGGCCGGAATAATTCTTTGGGACCTCGGTCGGTCCGTGCTTGAATTTCCGCCCTCGACCTTTGGTCTCTGGCGGAATATTCAGCTCGGACCACGGTCCCAAAAAATATTTTCTCGGCCCCGTGTGGTATTATATAATCCCAGAACCTATCCAAATATATCCTACAACAGTGGTTATCAGCATCACGGGTTCGCTCGGATAACCCTTTTTTGACCACCTGAATACCTTTTTAACCGCCTCTTCTCCTCACATCGTGCAGGCCTCGGCCTTTGACATAAAGCTATGCGGTACAGCATAACTTCAGGCGTTTAATTACTAGTGCCATCTAGGGACAGAAATATAAGTTGCCAGAAGTGTTGTTCTTGGTCGAAGGCAGTGGTTATCAGCGTTGATAGACCCCCTTTGGCGACCAGAATACCTCATTATCACGTACTTCCGAATGCAATTGATTGCACTGTACTGTGTACATTCCGCTAAGGAGGAGCAGTGCAACTTTTATCCAGAGCATTAATTATACCACGCACGCGACAGAGCATCAGTCTACATTATTGGCTTAGACGCTCTCGGCGATAATACAGTACCAGTTGCCTGTGGCGGCTAAACAGAGCAACAATAGATGGATGAGTATTGAGCGCCATCATGGAAGAAACCAGCTATATTTTATCTCTACTCAGCTCATTTGCCATTACCCTCGGCCGAAGGCTCCTCTAGCTACCCTGCAGGTGGGGTAATTACCCGAAATACCCAATTACCGCTATTTGAGGATCACTGTCCTGCTGGCTAAAAGGACGGCAAGTGAAGGGAATTACTAAACGTTTTGGCAACCATGTACATACATATACGTATATCCAAGGCCATAGAACAGTTAAAAAGCCTTGTTACAGCTGTTACCCTAGCCGTGTTCGGGCTTCTGTTTGACTCGGCTGAGACTCTCCCCGTTTGACTCGGCTGCGACTCACCTCGTCTGGCTCGCTGCAGGACGCTCTGAGCATCGGAGGCGCCTGGGTGGAGCTGGGAGCCGACTTCCTCGAGCCGCGCACGTTCAACGGCGACGACTACCGCACCAACCAGATCCTGAGCAAGAGCGGCACCGCCAGGCGTCTCACCAGCTTTGAGATCAGCTTCCTACAGACCGGCGACAGTGAGTGGCGCTCTGGCGACAGTGAGTGGCGCTCTGGCGACAGTGAGTGGCGCTCTGGCGACAGTGAGTGGCGCTCTGGCGACGCGCGACGCGCCAAGCTGGAAAATATGTCCAGCTGACCGAACCTGGCATCTTTAAACAGCTATTCTATATGGCGGTTATTTCCACCAGATACCACATTTGTTTCCAAGGTATTCAGTTTTTAAGCGTCGTTTTCTTCGACGCTGAGTTAAATTAATGTCCACATATACTCATGTATTGTGCAGTGGTCTCCTCTATTACTTTAAACAGATTGCAAGCCACCTCTTCTTTTTCTTGACGAGTTGGGAGATATTCATCATAAGCCAGGAGGCATGTGACTGACGCGTCTGTTTGTCTCGTGAACAGGTGCCGCCGCCGCAGCGGACGCTGGCCGCGCCGCCGTCATCAAAATCCCCGTGTACGCCACCAGCAAGGCAGTGATCGGCAGCAGTGCTATGCTGGTGGTGTTCGTCAGGGTGAAGGATCGCCTGACGGGCACATTTGTGAACGACGGCACCGTCACCAAGGTGGAAGTTACTGTGTTGTCTGGTTCGCCGCCGTCCGCAGCTGGATCACTGATGCTGACGGTGAGTGTGACGCCGCACAGACAGCCAGGGGTAGAGGAAATCTGACTGTGAGTGTGACGCCGCACAGACAGCCGGGGGTAGAGGAAATCTGACTATGAGTGTGACGCCGCACAGACAGCCGGGGGTAGAGGAAATCTGACGGTGAGTGTGACGCCGCACAGACAACCGGAGGTAGAGGAAATCTGACTGTGAGTGTGACGCCGCACAGACAGCCTGGCGGTAGAGGAAATCTGACTGTGAGTGTGACGCCGCACAGACATCCGGGGTAGAGGAAATCATAAACACAATGACGGCAAAGGATAAACGCATTGCTTTTGATTCCTAGCATACCCTGTTTTGGAGAAACACTGTGCTGGAGAAATGTCTGAATTCTGAGGATCGGTTTGTCTCTGAACATGAGTACAACAGTGTCATAAAGAGAATGCATTTTATTACCTCGGTTACCTTTTCTGTTATAAGATGCATTTGCTTAGATAATGTAACAAATATTAAATCAAATCACTAAATCAAGATTTAAATCACTCAACGAATTCACCAGAGATACACATGTGCGTCTTCTATAGCGTACCCACCGTGCAGCGTTATTCAATCCCAGGCTACATGACATGACTGGCTTGTAGTCGGCTCTGGCGCTCTGAGAGCAGTTGCCTGCCGCGGCGTGACGGCGTGTCGTGCTCACTGTGCTGCAGGACAAGGCGACTCTGGTCAGCACCAGCGTCAACGTGCCCACCAGGAGTGTTGTCGAGTACAACGTGGTGGCGACTGTGACCTCGGGCGGGGCGTTCCTCGCCAGTGAGACGCTGACCCTGGACACCTCTGGCGTCGCAGGTTGGTCCTCATTCCTCACTGCTCCACCTCCAAACACGGCCACTGCTCTGACCGTGCAGCTAACCACACCTGTCTGAGCAGAGACCGCTGCGCCCTCGCACCACTGCACTGCTGCTCTGCAGAGGCGTCTGTAGTCACTCTTCTAAAGAAATGTTGTATTTTCGCGTCAGCACAGTCTTTGTTTATCTTGAATCAAGTCTTTTAAAGGGAGTGTGCCGACTCTTTTGAAATGTCAAATATATTTTTCGTACGGTAAGAAGCTATTGGTTTGATCATTGGTTACGATACAATTCACGTCTGGAGCCCCTTTCTAAAAGTTGAATTTTTACTTATATTCTGTTTTGCATTTGTTTTGTTTCAAAACTCATAAACGATCGCCACTATAAAGTAAACAGAGTAACGAGGATGTTACCTGCAATGGTGCACCAAAGACAATAAACAAACCCATACGAACAATGTATGGGTTAGTTTATAGTTATCGAGGCTCTGTTCGGCAGCTGCTATCAGTGATCACGAGTTGTTTTCTATTGGCTGCAGCGCTAACAATGTATGCTAGCGTTGTAATTAAAGAGCAATGCTTCTAGTAGCGAAAGCTCTATGGCGAATATTGATAATTTTGTTCTGCCGGAATGATCTTGGAGAATTTGGAATATCTCAGCAACGATAGTGAATCTGGGGAAATTAAGTACATGACTAAATTCAGAAAAATCTGTTCTACAGATTAGTGTCAAAAACTCCACATGACCAATGTGAGTAGGCACACTCTTCTTAATGATAATTCAGCATTGATGTTGTTGACTTCTGCGGCGAACTCTTTTTTAGATTAGAGCATAAGATGTTCGATTGCCAATGCTATGTATACATTTCATTTTGTCTACCAAGTATTCCGACTTTAAATTCAGGTCGAAGCCAACCAATGGCTTTTATCCGAAATTCAAAACACGAGTTCAACAAGATAACCCGATCAGTAGTGCATAGCGGAATAATGTATTGGTCAATTGTGTTTGTATTTCACGTCACATACAGCTCGTGTAAAGAACCAGATCCGATCTGAACTGATCCGACCCGACCTGACCGGACCTGACCCGACCTGACCCGACCCTGACCCGATCTGACCCGACCTGACCCGACCTGACCCGACCCGACCTGACCCGACCTGACCCGACCTGACCCGACCTGGCAGGACTCCGAGCTTGCGACGTGGAGGTGATCTCTCAGGGCGCGAACATCGTCTACATTGAGTCGGCCAGTGTGGCCTTCTCACCGGACGCAGGAGGAGAGAGCTCGGCCGTACTCACCGTGACGGGTCTCCACTCCACCGAAATGGTGAGCAGTGCTGTGACGTCACCGCTGGTCCCAGTATGACGTCACGGATGATCCTGTCCAGTAGCGAGTAATTGAGTGAAGAGTCTTCTTTTCTGGACAGGTTCAATATGTGCGTGGTAGCTGGAGAATCTTATTGTAAGCACCTATAATGTGTGTGAGTCATAACTTGTCTTTGTGGTTGTATATTAAAACAATGACACCATAACCGTTCAACGTGATAACACATTTATCAGTACATTGCAATAATTGCATTATAGGAGTGCACTATTCCACAGCATCGTTGGCGATTACACAACTTTACAAAATTGACATCACTGACACGATTTGATTGACACGATTAAAAGTATTTAAATTCATGCCGCTTAGACAGTGCGTATACATAACTAAGGTTGCCGAGCCGTTTTTACAACATTCAGCAAAGGTCAATAAAGGTCACTATGTACATACTATCGTAAAAATAGCCATTTTATTTGGTCACCTTCGGCAGGCGCTGCCCACCTCTCCTGGTGTTACGACCTCTGTTGCTCTGTCGCAATACGCTCCACTGTCAAGTGCCCGGCCGAGACATACATTTACTGTGTTTTGCGCCATCGCAGACGGCAGACGCCAAGGGGTACGAGTTGAAGTTCCGCCTGGCCGTGAGAGCGGACGCCAGTGGTCAGGGCACCTACAGCATGGGCGGTAACAACTTCAATCTGGAGAGCGTCAACGTCTCAGGGGTGAGTTGATGACACAGCACTAGCAAGGTGATGTAAGCTTCGATTATGCTATACATTTTCAGCGTCCTGAACTCTTTTTGCAAGTAACAAGTTTGAAATGGGTTTATGTAACACGTCGGTTGTACCAATTCACTGAACGGAATTACCTGCACTGTAGCGAATATACATCAACATAACAGTTAACACTTATACTTTGAGTAGCATGGCTGGATGATATGCAAAGCAATATTTTAAATTGTGTTCTTATTAATTGGCAAACCTCGCCAGGGGTGTAGGATCCTATTTAATTGTGGAGGGCTTCAACCCCTCTAACTTGGACGAAGAAGTGGGTCAAATCCGGAGATGAATCGTCATTTTGTGGATTGTGGATTTGTATGGTAGGTACTTTCAGAGATTTTTCCCAGCTACCCCCTCCCCCTCCCCCTACACACAACTTGTATGGAGAAGCTACGCCCCTGAACCTCGCCGTAGGTAAAGCACCTTTTTCCATGTCAGTGTGCGTGCCTGCGCACGCTCGTACACGCGCGCGCGCGTGTGTGTTCGTGGTGTGTGACATGAGCTGTCCATCTCGTCAGGACGGTAACGGCACCCAGCCCACGGTGACAGTGTCCTCCTCCTCCGGCACCACGGCCTACATCGGCAGCCAGTTCGGCATCGACCTCACCGTAGAGTACCCCAGTCTGAACGGAACGGGACGGAACGGACGAACGGGACGGAACGGGACCGAACGGACGGAAACGGGGACCGGAACGACGGACGGAACGGGACGGGACGGACGGGACGGGACGGGACGGAACGGACGGAACGGGACGAACAGAGAGGACGGAACGGAGACGGAACGGGAGACGGAAACGGAGGACGAACAGGAGAGACGAACGGACGGAACGGGACGGAACGGGACGGAACGGGAACGAAATCGGAACGGAACGGGACGGAAACGGAACGGACGCGAACGAACGGAAACGGGACGGAACGGAGACTGAACGGGAGAGCGGAACGGGAGACGGAACGGGAGACGGACGGAGACGGAACGGGAGACGGTAACGGGAACGAACGGGAGACGGAAAACGGGAGACGGAACGGGAGACGGAACGGGAGACGGAACGGGAGACGGAACGTTCGGTTGAAATTAAACTAATCCAGTGAGGCTGGCAGGCCAAACTTGCCGAGCCGAGTAATCCACGCGTTGTGAATGTATTCAGATGCAGATAGAAATACATTCCAGTCGGAGTGAAGGCATGCCGGACAGTGATAACATGAGATGGTATTGGCAAGTATTTTACGAGGCTGTAACGTTTGAACAGATTAAGCGTGGGGTATAAGTATACGCTGCTCGCCAAGTGCTATTGTGTAAGTACGAAGGTTGGAGTTTTGCAAGCATGGTCGAATGCTATATGTATTGGCTTCAAAACATGTTCGATGACAAAACTTATATCAACGATCGGGCTAGATAATACTTATGAATTTTGGATATTAATGAAAACTTAGGTAGTTGCACAGTTCAATTATTAAAACACTTCGAATGCCAGTATAAATCAGAAAAATAATATTGGCCACCTCACAAGTTACAGCTCATGCTAATCATCTCAGCATGAGCTAAACACGAGTTGACGATCTATTCCGATCAACAGCTCTTTCAGCACAACTAATACCCCACCCTGACGCCGGTCCCTGTCACAGCGAATGACCTGACTTCCACCGCCGACACCGACTTCGAGGTGGAGTTTGTCAACGACCTGCGCACCGCGTACGAGGTGCGCATGTGCTCGGTGCACGTGGTCTCCATCGGACGCGACCTGCCCTGTGCGCGCAGCAAGCTGACTGGCGACCTGCCGGTGGTCTACTCTCTGTCGTAAGTGCTGTCGCTAACACTTTGCAGTGTTTTTGTCCGCTCGGTTGCGTTTGGTTAGTGCTTGTTTTGCTTTAAGTTTTGTTTTTTACTTTGTCTTTCGTTTGCTGTTTTCGGTCGCTCTAAGTTCTTTAAACTTTATATTGTCTTTTAAACTGCATGTTATATGTATCCGTGTACATTTTCATGTCAAATACTTTGACGACTTCTTACAAATACAATTTGGTGGGGTTGTATAATTATGCGTACAACATATTTTCATCATCTGCGTGCGTTCGAATTAGACACATATTTTACAAATAAAATTAAAAAGCAGAATGCATGTTTTATCCAGCCCTATCCTAGACAAGTCTTAAGTTAACAGAAACACTACATTCTGCGACATTTGTTTATAGTATGAACTTTCTACGGGAAAATCCAGACAAGTCATTCCGTTGAAGCATCCGTTGTGAGATACAGCAAACATAACACACATCGCTTACATATTGTTTAGCTCCACTCGACACTGTTGTTAAAAATAAACAGCGTTCTGCTGACCATTTCTGCATGAGGTCGAGTGAATACATCCAGCGGCCCTACTGACCCACAGGAACAGCTCCCGGGAGAACAGTGATGTGGCGGCGACTACACTCCCGCTGACCTGCGCCAGCGCGCGCGACCCGCAGACCGCCGCCCTACCGTACCCTCAAAGTGCGCGGTAAGTGCCGACCGCACCCTCACAGTGCGCGGTAAGTACACTCTCCTGTGTTGAGGAGTCGGCCTGTAGTCCGCCTCAGACCGGCGGCAGCCGCCGTGGCCGGCCCGGGTGTTAGAGATGGGCGTCTGGTATTGGTATTCTGTATTGTGTTTAGTGTTGGGCCATACACAGTAGGCCAGCCGGTGCAGGAGGGGGCTGGACGGGGCAGTGACGCACGTTCAGGGCCAGTAGAGTGTGGTGGTGTGCTGACTGGCACTTTGCAACAAATATTGAATGAGCTCTTACAGCAGGAGTACAATTATACCGAGAAATTCTGTACTCAAAGAGCCCTGTTTTTTAGATTGAGAGACGTCTTGACCTTGTTTGGTATGTAATTGTACATTTAATATTTCTTTGATTTGTGTCCTTCAGAGATATTGCAATATTTATCTCCTTCTGTTGTAAGCCCTCGATAGTTTGCTTTCATGAAAATGACTCCTTTGCTCCTTTCGTTTCAGCTGTGGGACAGTTCATCGCTGGACAAACGTTGACAGGTGAGCTTACCATACATGTGTCAGTGTCTATAGGGAACTCCATGAAGAACTCCAATCAACTTCTTTGCCATTTCTGTTCATTTTAGGCACTTTTAACCACGTGCAATGATTCTTGTATAAATTTGGATGGTTTGTCAGTGAACCGTCAATTATTTGTTTTGGTTGATAGTCTTAAAGGGAGTGTGCCTACTCTTTTGAAATGTCAAATATATTTTTCTTACGGTAAGAAGCTATTGCTTTGATGTATTGGTACGATAAAATAACGTTCTGAGCCCCTTTAGTTGAATTCCTTTACTTATGGTAATTTGTTGCATTTGTTTTGTTACAAAACCTCATAGAAACGATCGTCACTTAAACAAGGAAGTAGCGAAAGTGTACCTATAGAATTGGCGCACTAAAGGACGATAAACAAACCTTTATGAGCAATGTATAGTTTGTTTACACCAGCGACTCGAGAGAATCTGAAATTACGGCAGCTGTTATCAGTGCTCACGAGTCCTCCGTTTTCGGCTTGGCCAGAGCTACAATAGTATGCTAGCGTTGTTAATTTAAGAGCAATAGCTCAGTGTAGTAGGAGGAGCGGTCGTGCGACATTATCGATAATTAAGTACGGCACAGTAGTAAGTATGGCGACTAAGAATATCTCAGCAACTAAATTGATTCTGGGAATGAAGTACATGGCTAAATCAGAAAAATATGTGTCTAAAACAGACTGAGTGTCAACAACTCCACATGACCATGTGAGTAGGCACACTCCCTTTAAATATCACCACACCCCGCCTCGAAGAGACAAATCCAATACAAATATTATTACACCTAATATATTTTGAGTTGATACAGATAAGCTTATAGCGACGATTATCAAACGCATGGCATATCCCTCGTCACATTCTCATCACGGTGTTTGACCCACCGGTGAGTTTCTCTGACGGCGCCGCCCCTGCAGAGACGGCGTTCAACCCGGGGGCCGGCATGGTGATGGACACCAACACCCTGTACGCCGGCCTGGTGGGAGACATGACGCTGGAGGCGGCGCTCACCGCCTACTCTGGCTCCGGCGACCCCACCGTCACCGTGCTCAGCCCAGGCACGCTCACGTTCGGAAAGGTCAGCACATTCACACCCAGCGGGTAGCTAACGTTACGTGCTGCAGCTCGACTGAATGACTGGAGAGTTCTTACAACATGGGCTGCTTTTTGCTTTGAGGTTTCTGTATATCGAGTTTCGGAGTGGATGTGTCAACGAGTGTTTGGTGTTAACGCCAGGATAAACAGCAGTGCTGACATAATATACATATATGCATATATTTTTGGATGATTTTCGTTTGCGTGCTGCGATATTATTTCGACAGCCAAACGACTGTGCCGTCCATTGCAGAGCCGTGCCTCCCACCAGCCTCTCCACCTGACATATAACCAACCTTCAGGCCGCCAATCGCTCTCCTCTGGGCCGACCACTGCTCCCCACTGACCCCTCCCCCCGCCGTCCGGCAGGTCCACATGGTGAACGTGCTGGTGTACGTGCCGCCGGGCGCTCCCCACTGACCCCTCCCCCACCCGCCGTCCGGCAGGTCCACATTGGATGTGAACGTGCTGGGTACGTTGGGCCGCCGTCGGCTCCCACTGACCCCTCCCCACACCCCGCCGTCCCGGCAGGTGTCCAGCATGATGTGAACGTGACTGGTTGTGGACGTGCCACCGGGACGGCTCCGCCACTGACCCCTCCACCGCACGCCCGAAACGTTCGCGGCCAGGTCCACATTTGGTGAACTGTCTGGTGTACTGTGGCCTGCCGGTGGCGCTCTCCCCATGGACTCCCTCCTCCCCACCCCGCCGGTCCGCAGGTCCAACATTGGGTGAACGTGGCTGGTGTACGTGCCGCCGGGTCGCTCCCCACTGACCCCCTCCCCCGGCCGTACCGTGCAGGTCCACATGGTGAACGTGCTGGCTGGTACGTGCCGGCCGGGCGCTCCCCACTGAACCCTCCCCCACCCCGCCGTCCGGCAGGTCCACATGGTGAACGTGCTGGTGTACGTGCCGCCGGGCGCCCACAGCCCTAGTCTGAGCTTCACGGCCACCTCCGCGAATCCGACCGCGTTCCGAGTGGAGCGCATCTACCTGGGCCGCATCGGCCGCAACTTCGGCTGCCTGAGCGCCGACAACCGGCTGTTGAACCTCGACCAGCTGCAGCTGGCGAGCGGTGTCGAGCCGGAGACCTACCCAGCCTTCTCCGTGGACGCCGACGAGGTGCTGGGAAGCAGCGTCACCATCAAGCTCGGCGCAGTCAGCAACGTCGGTACGTATAGAGATAGGAGCAGTCAGCGATGCCAGTACGTATAGAGATAGGAGCTGAAGCAATCAACAAAGATAAAACTGGTCTATCTAGAGTATATGCGTATATACTCATCAACTGACGCCTTCTACTTATATACTCATTCCAGAGTAATGCAATACTAATACTCATCCACTTTGTAGCTCGCCTGGCGCGCCCAGTTCTGCCTCGGACCTGGGTATGCTTTCAACTAGCGGGACGGTATATACTCATTCCAGAGGTATTGAAAATTATATTACTCATCAGTTGCGCTCTGCCGTCAGGTTCTTGCCTCGGACCTGGGTATGCTGCAACGTAGCGGAGACAGTAATTACTCATTCCAGAGTTATGAAATATATACTCTTCAGTGTGCTCTGCCGTCAGGTTCTGCCTCGGAATTCTGGGTATGCTCAATAGAGCGTATGCGGAGACGGTATATACTCATTCCAGGAGTATGCAATATATACTCCACAGTTGTGCTCTTCCCGTTCAGGTTCTGCCTCGGACCTGGGTATGCTCAACGTAGCGGAGACGGCGCACCCTCTAGTGCACGACAGCCACATCGTACTGGCGGTGGCCGTGCAGGCCATGGCCGCCGAGGGCGCTGTGCTCGCTGATACCTCCTTCGACCTGACCGTGTCCGGACAGAAGGACGCCTCCACCGCGATCACCCCCGCCACGCCGCCATTCTCCTTTCTCGCGAGCACCTGCCTCCGCTTGAGTGAGACGCACATCAGCCCCGCCGACCGCCGCCATCTCCTTCTCCGGAGTAAAACCATTTTTTGGGCCCCAAAACTTTTTTCTGCTGTAAGCGATGCACGCCAGTGCGTGTATCATCGCCGTGGTGGGCCGAACGGGCTTGCTCTGATTGTGCCGTCTTGGTTCTGTCATGACTTGTTAACTACGGATTGCAAAGAATATGAATTGTAAATGTATGTGTTGGGATTTAGGTACCCATGTTGAAAAATATGCATTTAGGTAAATACAAAAAATAATCCACTCATGTATTAGATAAATAAGCCGTTAATTAGAATGACTGTAGATATTAGTACAGAATAGATAAACGATTGTTTGTAAAACAAACGGCCTCGAACATGTTGAATAAGCGTTTCATTGGTTGCTTTGACTTTAACTGCAATGCTAAGACAACGGTCGTTCACAACCGCGACAAATTGAACCATCCGACGTTTTGCATGTAACGCAGTTGTGCACACCATGTCAGCTGATCGTAACGTGTTGCCGTCGACAGTACACGGTGGCCGACGGTGCTCTGACCACGACGTTTACACCTCGGGATGACAGCACTATCTACAGGTGCGTCTAGAACATATCATGCCGTAGCGACTGAGGTTCGATTCCGATCGTGTTCAAAACTTTTGTTGCCTGTAGTAACGTACTGTATGTACTGACGCCTATGGTGAGTGTGGCGGGCGATCAGGACTGGGACGTGGCTTGATCGAATTTCACTTAAGTTATTACCCCATCTCACATAAATAAACTGCTTTTAGTTATGTATTTTAAAAAATCCACTGCTTGCAGTGGTGTATTCTAAATGCAACATATTCATACCAGTTTTATAAACCAGGACAGATTTCAGTATGTTGGTAATCTAGCGCAGATCATCGTGCCGAAAGCGGCCCTGCAATTATTTTGTCCCGTTCCCTGTAGTAGAAGTTAAATATCCACGCCAGTGAAAACCTAGCGTACACCATTTTAATTTTGTGTTTGACTAAATGATAAAAAGTGACAGAGGATGGCCTACAGGGACCGCCTATTCGCATAACATGGGGATATCTATCTTTGGCAGAAACATACCGAAGGTTGTTGAGCTGTCGGCCACGCTCCCGGAAGAGTTCTACGGCACGCTGCAGGTGAGTTGCCAGCGACTGAAGCGACTGCTTGAACTGGTCATGGGTGGAGCTTTCAGACGCCGGCCCCGCAGCTTTGTTGGACTTTAGAAGACGACGGACTTGTCGCAAACTTTGCTTTACTATTGTCTTCAATGTGCACCAAGGTCAGTACATGCCGTGGCGAACAACTACCGTCATTTCGACACGAATCGTTTTCGCTGCCAATTCGAGCGACCGGCAATGATCGAGCCACGCGAAGGGTGTGGTTTGCGGGTAACTGATTGTGTGGACTGCAGGACTGCACTGACATATGGTGCGTTATTGCAGGTGCAATGCTCCCATGCGGCGTCAGATCTGACCCAGTGGGAGGTCAAGGCCACCGCACCTCTGCGCCACGGCCAGAATGTGCACGGAGTGTGGGTCCCGGAGCTCAAATCTACGCCGACGACGGGCTCCCTCGGAGGGTAAGAGAGGAGAGGAGCGAGAGAGGATAGGTAAGACGCCCGAAGAGAGTGAAGAGAGAGAGAGAGAGAGAGAGAGAGAGAGAAGAAGAGAGAGAAGAGAGAGAGAAGAGGCACGAGAGAGAGAAGAAATAGAGAGAGCAGAGAGAGAGAGAGAGAGAGATGGGAGAGAGAGAGAGAGAGAGAGAGAGAGAGAAGAGAGAGAGAGAGAGAGAGAGAGAGAGAGAGAGAGAGAGAGAGAGAGAGAGAGAGAGAGAGAGAGAGAGAAGAGAGAGAGAGGAGAGAGAGATGAAGAGAGAGAGATGAAGAGAGAGAGATGAGAGAGAGAAGAGAGAGATGCCAGAGAGAGACGAGATGAGGAACGAGACGAGAGAGAGAGAGAGAAGAGAGAGCAGAGAGAAAGACGCGAGAGAGAGAACCGAAAGCAGAGAGGAGAGAGAGGAGAGAGAAGAGAGAGAGGAGAGAGAGAGAGCAGAGTAGAGGAGGAGAGAGAGAGAGAGAGAGAGAGACAGAGAGGACAGAGAGTGGACAGAGCATGACAGAGAGACAGAGAGACAGAGAGACAGAGAGAACAGAGCAGACAGCAGAGCAGAGAGACAGAGAGGACAGAGAGACAGATAGACAGAGAGACAGAGAGACAGAGAAGACAGAGAACAGAGGACAGAGAGACAGAGAGACAGAGAGACAGAGAGACGAGAGACAGAGAGACAGAGAGACAGAGAGAACAGAGAGACAGAGAGACAGAGAGAGACAGAGAACAGAGAGACAGAGAGACAGAGAGGCAGAGAGACAGAGAGACAGAGAGACAGAGAGACAGAGAGACAGAGAGGACAGAGAGGACAGAGAGGACAGAGAGGACAGAGAGGACAGAGAGGACAGAGACAGAGACATAGAGAGACAGAGAGTACAGAGAGACAGAGAGACAGAGAGACAGAGAGACAGAGAACAGAGACAGAGACAGAGAACAGAGACAGAGAGACAGAGAGGACAGAGAGGACAGAGAGGACAGAGAGACAGAGAGACAGAGAGACAGAGAGACAGAGAGACAGAGAGACAGAGAGACAGAGACACAGAGACACAGAGACATCGCATATCACCGTACACAATGTACGCCCTACTCGCCCCCAACCCTCAATGCCCCGTTTGCCGGTCTCGACAGACTGGAGATGTCCACCCAGGCCGACCTGGTTCTCCGCGACGTCACCCGACTGGAGACGGTGCCGACACCGACCGACGCAGACAACCAGCTGAAGGTGGCGTGTGTGGCGCTGGTGCCGACCACCTCGGACGCCAGCGGCTCCATCACGGTGCAGGCAGTGCTGCTGGACGGCAGTGATGCCCCGATCGGGTCACCGCTGGAGGCCACGCTCACTCTGTCTACTGACGAGTACATCCCGCGTGAGTGGTGATGCGCCGCGGGACTGCAGGGAGGTGCTGAGGGAAGCCGGGGAGGTGCTGGGAGGTGCTGAAGGATGCTGGGGAGGTGCGGGAGAAGAGAGCAGAGGCATTGAACCGGGGCAGACAGCGCAGTCAACAGGATCGTTTGTGATGCTACCGTGCAAGTTTTCACCGCTGTCTTAGTGTTTAAATTCGTAGAATGTGCACTGTGCATTATAAGTGTTACGACAAACATGGCTGCCAGTGTCCCAGCTGCAGAGTAGTCTACCTGACCGGTACCTCCTGCCTGTCTGTCTCCCTCAGCCCCCTCCAACATCAGCGCCTCCCAAACGATCGATCTGAGCAACAACACGGTGCCGCCGTCCGCCAGCATCGGCCAGTTCTTCTGGGTGCCGTTCAAACTGATCATTCCTCCTGGAGTGCACCAATCAGAGGTGAGAGACAGCTCAACAGTCGCCGTTTGAGAACACGTTGAGCAAGCACGCGTTGCGGGAAGGTTACTTAAGATAATTGAGCGTTGTCTTTCTATTAATGGTAGCAAGACAGTGCATACTGCATAGTGCTCCTCGTACCTGGCCTTTTTGGTACTGGAAGTTGTCGTAGTAGGGTGACTATATGTTCTCAATATTTCTCCATGTTTTCTCCATTTCTGGTTCATACGTAGCCGAAAAGGGGAAATGGCTTGGATCTGTCTAGTCCCAACTATACAATGACGAATATACGTGGTAGTTGGTACAGTAATCACACACAATAGCAGCACATGTGATTACTAGAATTGCCGTTGGATGGGGGTGCTGACACCACACAATTTATCTCCGTCGCAGCTGGCAATCGTCTCGCCTTCGGAAGAAACGCGCGCCACCTACACCGTACACGGCATCCGGTACGGGCCCAACATGGGCGCCGACGTGTTGGGCGCACCGCTGCTGGCGGAGGAGCTCCTCAACTTCACCCACACCAACGTGAACCTGACGCATCTCAGCCAGTTTGACACGCTGCTCGTCAACCTAGGCTACATCAGCAACCTAGGTATGCGGAGAGCGCTCAGAACACTCTGGGGACTTGTCTGTGTCCCATCACCAGCCCAGGATTTCTGAGACGCATATCGTCCTTTGGTTTCCGGCTCCAACCCCACATCTCAGGACCGAGAGCTAGTTTCTTTGTACATACAAAGCCCCAGACACAGTACGCTTTCCTCCTCCATTCCACCTCTGCTGCAGGAGACGATATCACTGTGTCCCTCTGCCTGCCTGGGGCAGCGCACTGACAGTCATGACCTTGACCCGGTGTGACAGCCATGACCTTGACCCGGTGCGTGCAGGTCTCAGCGGGGAGATGTTCCGCGGAAAGGGCGGTGACGCCGAGTGGGGTATGGACATGGAGGTGCAGCTGCAGGTCACCGACCACCCGCTCCTCCACTCAACCATCACGGCCACCAAGGCCATGCATCTCTCGTTCAAGGTCAGTGGTGACCGCGGGACGGAGACGAACAGCAGGCCAATGACGTCAGAGCCTGATGTCATTGGCCTGATGTCATTGGCCTGACGTCATCCGCCTGATCAGGCAGTATAGTGTGCTGACGGTGCTAGCAGAGTATGTTCACACTTCACAGTGCTACTTTGTCAGGAAAGTAAGTCATCATGTCTAGTCTATAATTCATCTCTCTCATTTAGAGGAAGCGTAAAAAATGAGAAAGAGTCTGACCAAAATTGGGAACCATAGGAGTCATGAATGTAACTTTGTACACATCTCTGACGGTACGGACCATATAGTTTTAAAGAAGGTCATGCAATGCAGCCATTTGGCAGTCCTCGGGTCGTCAGTGTTCTGATTGTGAGTGATTGGTGCGTGTCCTGTCTGTACACAGTAGACTGTGGGTCACCTGACTGTACCTCCCCGCTCCCTCAGCTCG
>VOPJ01016162.1:0-29301 GCA_014673585.1 Semibalanus balanoides | reverse complement strand
TTATGTATATTTATAAAGCATTTTTAAATGAGAAATTGATAACTTCCGCTAAGCCCGGCATGGACCGGCAAGCCTGAGCTAGACACAGCTTCAGGCACGCCGGGCCTGAATTTGGGCCCAGCGCCGGCTCCGTGTCCTGAAAATTGCATCTCGTTAATGTTTAGCGTCGAAATAGTGCCTCAGATTTGTAGCTGCAAAGCCAAATACAGTATTGGTATCCTATCCATTATGCCCAAACATAGCAAATATTCAGTCCGGAGGCCGTTCTTTAAAAAAAATCGAGCCGATGGCTCGATTTTTTATAAGAAATGCCTCAGGTCATGAAACAAAAAACAGCCCTGGTACATACCAGAGGCGTCAAAAGCTGGTTACGCATTACAACATTTGTTCCGCCGCTGGAGAAAAATGTGTTGCGCGAACTTGGATCGTGTACCCCCACATTTCCAGCCCCAGGCTGGTGTCACCTCACACACCCGGGCTGGTGTCACCTCACACACCCCGGGCTGGTGTCACCTCACACACCCCAGGCTGGTGTCACCTCACACACCCCAGGCTGGTGTCACCTCACACACCCCAAGCTGGTGTCACCTCACACACCCCAGGCTAGTGTCACTTCACACACCCCAGACTGGTGTCACCTCACACACCCCAGACTGGTGTCACCTCACACACCCCGGGCTAATGTCACCTCACACGCCCCAGGCTAATGTCATCTCACACACCCCGGGCTAATGTCACCTCACACGTAGTGCCTTAACACGGTGGGCCGCGTGCTGGGCACCTCACACAAGCTCACCTTCATCGGTCGCATGCGCAACGTCATGTCCAGCTCGACGAGCCCATCTTGCCAGCAGATGAGTTCAGGATGCCAGCGGACACGGCGCGACGCGACGCTCTCGTGGCCTGCCGGGGGGGAGGTCAGAGGGGTAGTGGTCAGAGTCGCAAGAGCCAGGCGCAGATACAAGGGGACGATGGAGGGCGAAATCCCCCCCCCCCTGCTTTGCCGATCTCGAGACAATAAAAAATCATTAAAATAAAGTGGCCCAAATCCGAGTTTTACCATCTCGAGACAATAAAAAATAATTAAAATAAAGTAGCCCAAATCCGAGTTTTACAAAAAAAAAATGGGTAGATATTATAGGAGTGTCGATTCAAGTTTTCTGGACCATTCCTATTCATTTTCAGTTAATGGGAACCCTGAAGGGCACGGGGCTCTTGACTGGTACCAGGGACCTCCTGTCTAGTACCGAGGGCCCTAATGTCACCTCGTACCGAGGGCCACAGGGGACCTCGTATCTAGTACCGAAGGCCACCGGGGACCTCGTATCTAGTACCGGGGGCCACCGGGGACCTCGTATCTAGTACCGGGGGCCTCCGGTCTAGTACCGGGGGAACAGTAGCAGATTGAAGAAACCACATGATGGGGAACAGAAAATAACTGGGGGAACAGAAAATAACTGACACGGAATGCGTGTAGAATACGTGTAATGTGATACGTGACAGGCAGCAGATATGGAGCAGGAGCAGCTCTAAGCCTGGACTCTGGCTTCTGCGCTGCTCATCACCTTAGCGTAGCTGAGCATCTCACCAGTCCTCGGGACCAAGTCACGATTTAGAGTCCATCCCTTAAAGGAACTGTCCCACCTTAACATTAGATTTGAGTTGAGATAGCCATTGTCCGTGCTTGCAGTGAATTATGTATGGTATAAGCTTAAAAAAACACCGAGGTCGAATCACAAAATAAAATTTGAGTTTGGTTTTGACATCTCCAACAAAGACTGTATTAGCATTAGGGTTCTTAATCGATGTCTCATCTCTCTTTACCAATGTTTGTGAAAGTCGACTTCGTTTTACATTTGCTGTACATAAAGCCAACACTAGTCATAACATATAGCAGCGATGAAGGTTTTTCTCTATTCCAAAAAATCCTTCATAGACGTCATCAGCCAAATATTAAAACGTTATTTTTATTAAGATTAAGGCACTGTTAGTGAGAAACAAATGTCATAATCGTGTTCGGCAGCCAATTACTTAATGATTTAGCACCACATGCGGCGTACATTTGAGAACTTTTGAAAAGGTGGGACAGTCCCTTTAAAAACCGCCATTTGACTGCCTTTGTCGGTGTATGTAGACGGTATTGTTGTACTTAAGAAACGCATCCCGTTGCATGTATGTGGTTGTAGATTCATTCATATTTACTGCTGACATAGGCCCCCATGTCAGCAGTAACCCCTGTGATTAACCCCATGTGAGGTTAATCACAGGAATAAGAAATAAAATAACTAAAACGTTCAAAATGGGGCCCCTCGAAATAAGGTGGCCCAAATTCAGGTAATTTTAAAAAGTTCCGGTAGGTAGGGGGCCTCCGATTTGTAATAGCCCCTTCATGGAGATGTTATGAATCCGCCCCTATAAGTCAGCCATAAATAAAGATATTCCTTTGATATTCGGTTTGGTTCATATGGGGTTCTCAAACATTACTCCGTTTTTTAACGTCTTTGGAAATTTAGATCTTGTGGGCATTTTGTATCTTGATTTTTTGCGGGGGAGGAGAAACCCAACATATGCAAAAATCCAAGATAGTCATTTTGTAGGCATTGAGATTTGCTATCTTTATAGATTTGCTAAGTATTACATTTTGCTTTAAAAAATGTAAGGCCTGTTAAAGTTAAGCTGATTTTATAGTTAAGTTCGTGTGTAGTGACATCACTAAATTTGCTATACCTATAAAAAATATACAAATAGCTTCTTTTTTATCAGAAGATGGTAAGTGTTGCGTGATAAGGAACCCAAAGTTTCACGTTGATAGCGCAATTGAGGTTAGAGCTATCGCGAAAGTTCGTTATGGGGGCAATATCCCCCCCCTCGATAAATGGCGGACCAACGCAAGCTTCTTAACTCCTTTACAACAACAAAAAATGGCTGCCGACTGCTGATCTATACTATTAGGAAAGAAATTAGGAACTATTAGGAAAGAAACACTGTTAACACATTTGTCTGTATGCGCTTTATTTGTAACAAGTTCAGGTGCCCATATGCAAAATTATCCCTATAAACACATCAGAAAAGACAATGAAAACAAACTAAGTTGGTTGCACATTGTAAAGAAGATATGTCTCTAACGCGCAAGTTTTAGCGACGTAACCAAGGCTGATTAGGGACGTAGGTGTTACCAGGTGTGCGACATCACGTGATGTAATTTCCATTTGGGATGTTTATAATGGCTTCTTATTTTATTTTAACACGCAACTGCTACGACAGATTTGTTTGGGTCGCGAAACTAAGCACTTTTCATGATTTTCGAACTGGGATTCCAAATTTGTTGCATTTCATGCTAAGAAGCATACGATGAGCTAACTATGAGTCAAAAAAAATATTATGCTTGTTTTATATCGTTTATGTGGCTTGCTTTATGGGAGGCAGGGAGCCTCACATCTACTGCTGCGACAAAACTGGCGCAAGTAGACAATCCGACCAGTACTTCCGTCGTGTTTCATGCACAGAGGAAAGATGGTTCCGGTACATAAGTACCCTAAACTATTGACCTGAGGTCAATTTTGAGGACATACATGCGATTGCCAATTTCAATGGGTAGCGATTGTTTTTTTAACGTTTGTTTCTAGACGGCATAGTTTCCGAGGTATTTGAGGGTTTCTGGAGCGATGTCCTAAAACTGGAAAATTTGACCCGAGTTTTGACGTCAGCGAAAAAAGAAGTCTGAAAAAGTTTCGAAATGATTTGTGATAACGGTTTGAACAGTGTTTTTTGTTTTGATCTACGTGCCGTAGGAGCCGAGTAAGAGGAGGGTGTTCAGCCCCCCCCCCCCCCCCCCCCCCGTGGGAACGAAGGAAATGCAGAGGCCCAGTGTGGCGCGGGTTAAGAAGGGCAATTTTGCCATAAATATGTCTTGTATAAGCATTAGTTATTCATTAAATCCAATAAAGTTATATCTACGATGATAGTTTCCATGCGTGTGGCCCCATTGAAAGAAGAATACTCAGTCATCGCCTAACAATATTTCAAGAATATAATATATGATTTTGCTTTATGACATAAAGATGTCATAAAGTGACTCAATCCACAGCCTTATCTATAAGAATCTTGGGTATTACCAAGATTCTATAGATAAGGTTTCGGATTGAGTCACGTGACCAAAATGAGCACCCGAAGCAGGGGACCTAAACCAAAGAAGAACACTCACGGCAAGTAGCACACCTATAGCTTATTTCATGTCAGTCACTAAAATTAAACATATTTTGTGGTTATGTCATTTTTCAGTCTAAAAATGTGTTGAAAAATTATAAATGTTCAGTACTTGAATAAAATAAAGAAGACCAACCAATTTATATGTCATAAAACAAAATAATATATTGCATTCTTGAAATATTGTTTACCGATGACTGAGTATTCTTCTTTCAATGGGGCCCCACGCATGGAAACTTTCATCGTAGATATAACTTTATTGCACATAATAAATAATTAGTGCTTATACAAGACATATAAACAGCAAAATTTCCCTACTTAACAAGGTATTTATAAACCGGAAGCTTCTTTATTCTGTGCATGAAACACGACGGAAGTACTGGTCGGATTGTCTACTTGCGCCAGTTTTGTCACAGCAGTAGAGATGAGGCTCCCCGCCTCCCTTAAAGAAAGCCGCATACATGATATAAAACAAGCATAATATATACATTTGCTGGACTCAATAGATAGCTCATCTTATGTTTCTTAGCGTGAAATGTGCAACGAATTTTGGAATCCCAGCTTCGAAAATCATGAAAAAAATGCTTAGTTGCGCCCCGAAAAAATTGTCGTAGCAGTTCTGTGTTAAAATAAAAGAAGAAGCCATTGTAAACATCCCAAATCAAAATTACGTCACGTGATGTCGCACACCTGGGTATTACGTAACATTCATTTTGTACTGGAGTACCACGTGTTCATGTTCTGGCCGGTTTTTCCAATAATTGTGTGGGGAATTCTTCTAAATATGCGCGTCACTTTATTCTCTTACCCACGAAGATGACTGCATCGGCATTTGAAATCGATGGCACCCGGTGAGATTTGCTAGAAAACCTTGTCGTTGTCCACTGTCCAGGATGTGGCTGTAAGTGTACTGGCCTCTATTCCACCATTAGTGTTTAGTTCATCCCTATAATATACCTACCAATCGCTAGAAGATAGTTCATTTAGTAACTAGGGTTCCAGGTTCCTCAAAGACATTTTATTAACTTCAATAATGATATCTCGACGCATTAGTTACGTCGCTCGTCGCCAAACTTTGTTAACACAACAGCTGTTTGTCCTTGATAAGACAAATGTAACTACATAAATATAGTGCATACATCGACATAAATAAAGTACTCCACTTATACCCTTCATTTTGTGTTTGTTTATTAGGGTTTGAGGGCGCGCCGACACCTTTGGTCAATTTGCGCCCAATACCCTTCATTCTAGGGGGACGTTGGGAAAACGTTTTTTTAAGGGGAAGTGAGAAAAGGGGTTTATTGGATGAAGATACAGACATGCAATTTAATACCGTTTTTTTTTTGGCGAGGGGAAGTGATAAGAAGAGGGTTATTAGTAATAACCTCCTTATTACCTTGCCTTACCTTACATTATATTATATTATATTACCGAATAACATAATTTAGAGGCTTCTTAAGTCTGTAGGACCGAATCCTTCCAACTCAGAGAGCTCTGACAAGGCAAGGGTCTATTCGTCGAAGACTTACAAATTGTAATTTTTTCCAATGGGTGTCGAGTAGAGTTCTACATGAGGCGGCTAACCCCATGGCTGGCCGAACCCCATGGCTAATGGGGTGGGCCGGACTGGAAAATCTCTAGATCATGGCTGTGGCTACGGCTGTGCTGCATTAGTCTACAGTGATTTGTTTTTGCATCAACTTACCAAAACCAATCCATGGCTATGAGAAGCCTTGGCATGTTGTCATAACAGTAGACTGGAAATAAATACATAATGATTACAAAAAATTCCTCAACTGCTGGCCAACGGCCAGCCATTTATATATGGGAGTGGCTTGTGGCTGGCTGTGGCTGTGAGCCATGGCTGGGTGGCTAGGCCAATGTGTAAAAAGTGCGCCATTGTCGAACTCAGTGTCGAGCCGGAATTGTGAATATGTTGATACTGATTTAACCCGCCAACTGCAGGGGAGTTCGCCGCCGAACACGAACTGCAGGGAGTGCGTTGATTTCCGCCCCCGTGAATCTCCAAAAACTACGCAACGTAGCGACAAGCGAGAAAACGGCATAGATAGCTCTAGGCAAGCTCTATCGAAAAGTATTTCAGTCTTTTTCTTGGATCAGGTACAATTGAGGTCACAGTTGATCACCAAAGGTCAATAAAAACTTCCGGTTTTAGGGGAACTTCTTTTAGGACTCTTTTCCAGAAACCCCCGATTATCTCGGAAAAAACTAGGAGGCCAGAACCAATTAGAGAGCAATCGATAAGCTTTGAAATTGCAATCGCATGTATGGTCTCAAAATTGATCTCAGGTCAATAAGTTCAGGCTCCAGAGGTCATGAAGGTCAAAAAATACTTGGTTTGTAGCCAAAACAGTTGTTTCGTGAATAACATGTCACCTAAGAAAAGATAGGGGAAATCATTTTGACGCCATCGTTTGTCTCATTGATGCGCTTTGAAACATTATACACGCTGACCTGGTAAATGCCAATTTTCAAAATCTTGACCTCAGGTCAACGTCATTTGGTGACCCAGTAGGTCATGTGGCATATGAGGCAACCGCTAGACGAGACGAACACATTAGGTGTCAACTAATCGTCTCTATCAAGAGTTATTATCAAATCATTCCTGATGACCTCAGATGACCTCAGATGACTTGTAGAAATCACTGAGCAACAATTGCACCTTGGTCATCTAGAATGAGCTGAAATAGCATGATCTGAAATAATTAGCCTGATCCAATGAATGTTTACTAAAGGGAGCATTTGTGTATTTTTCCCATTCACTTTAAAATATGGGAGGTCAGGAAATTGACCTGACCTTTGTTCACCGATACGAAAAAATCAATATTACGAATGGTAGGCTACTATATTCTTATGAAATCTGCAGGTTCAAAACTTTCGAAAAAGACTGTGGCTTTGGCACGCACGCCAAACATTTTTGCAAGGTGAGGTCACATTGACATGGACTTGTGACCTGACCTGAGCATGACCTGAAGTCATAAACTTTTCCAAAGTGTGGTAATTGATGCCCAAACAGGTGTACCAAAGAATTGGCGGCGCTGCGCGCCGCCGTTTTTCCGCTACTCCTGAAAAACCTGAGGGGGCGGAAAATCACCCCCCCTGCAAGTGCGCGGGTTTAAGGAATGTAATGTAGGACAGACACCAAGGGCTAGATTTCGCATAGACGAATGACTAATTCTGGTAGTGGGCTATTGGGCATTGCCAAAGCCGAATACATATGGTTTTGGTTGAATGGTTCACTCTAATGCTTATTTGTATTAATAATTGTCCATTCCGCACCCAAACTCTGTCCAAATCCAGCAACGGTCCAATTGCTGGACCGTCAAATGCTGGAGCAATTGACGGTCATTGCAGTCATTGAGCAATCGTTGCAGGGTGCTGGAAACTGCGTGATATGGGGTTTGGTCAGAACCAGGGCCAGAGCACAACAGGGCCCACTCATTGCAAATTATTTATATGGGCCCGCTACTGGTATGGACCCATTACTGGAAGGGGAACTTTCCTGGTAGGGGCCCAGTTTGGTCAGGCCCGAATGAGGCATGGCTCCGGTGCTAGCAAAGGCGGAATATGATGCCCGGTCAGGTCAAGTCTCAGGCTAAAACTAGTGGCTAGAGCAAACATGATATAAACTTATCCCATTACAACTGATAAATCTGCATTTTGTCCCCCATAGGGTTAAATTGAAAAGATCCCGAGTATAACTTGACCTTAGATCACCAACATGAAAAATCCGAGATATTGCAGTCCCTAATGACCCCATGACGTGCCATGAGTTACATGTCGCTCGATTAACCACTGATACCGTGTGCTACCTAGAATATTTGGTGGCTATGTCATTTTGACTTGACCCTGACCTGGTCGGGACCATTTTGTTTTGTCCAAAAACGGGCTTAGCTATCCATTTTGAAGCTGCCTGAAAGTAAAAAAATAGATATCTCTGCTTTTCTGTTAAGGCGGAGCAAAACAAGAGGATGTGCAAACACCCTTTCCCAAACCCCCAGCCCCCCATTAGTTGCTATTCTGTTCGGAACGTAGCCTAGCGTAGTGTATACGGGACTTTGACGTCCAAAGGCTGGGAATTGTAAACCTGTGTATGCAAGGACCAGGCCCTGCTCCGGGATATTGTCCTGACCAGGTCCCGTGCTACGCCTCTGCCAGCACCAAGCCCCTGCCTCGATTGGGCCTGACCAAGACCAAGCCCCTACCTGAAACGAGCTCACATACAAAATATGCAAGGACTGGACCCTGTCCTGCCGACCCCATATCACGCTTTTGCTAACAAACACCGACTTGGCCCGATCCAGGCCTTACCAGACCGGGCCCCTGCCAAGTATGGGCCAGAATGTGCGTTTTTTATGCTGGCCTCCTCAAAAATGTAGGGGGTCAGCTGCCCCCTTCGAACCCCCCTGAGTGCACCACTGACTGACTGTGTGGTGATTGTTGACCTAACTAATGCCAACATATTTTTGTGTTATCGTCACTGGACGCTCCATGAAATACGTAACGCCAGCAATTCTCAGCATATCATGACACACCATCGGTATTCTATGTTAAAGTTTGCTTTGATATATAGAGCTTTTTATTTACAATAACTCGGTTGTTACATCTAATAGCTTTTAAATCATCGGTTGGACTACAATTGCTCACGAGTGTTCGATCTCTGATAGATAACAGTTGCGTAATGCATTGCGTCAAATACTCGGAAAATAGTCCAAAAACTTCAAACTTCAAGGTTAACCGTCCAGCTAAGCAATTTTTTTTTGCAAACAAACGCCTTGGTTGGCTCAGGATATCAAGATGCCAAATAAAAGCGTCTTCATGTTTCAATTTCATTTATTTATATTTTTTTAGCATAGCGTCAATTAGCTCGAAAATAGTCTAAAAACTTCAAATTTTCAATATGGTTAGCCAGCAGCATAAACAAACTTTTTTTTTGCAAAACAAACACTTGGTTGGCTCAGGAGTATCAGATGCAAAATAAAAAGCGTCTCCATTTTCAATTTTCAAATTTTCATTTTTTTCACTACACCCTAATGTACAGTTTCCAAAAATAAATTGTAATTGTGAAAAAGGGACGAAATACATTTATAAAGCAAAATAGTGGATGCCGCAAGCAAGGCATTTACATATCAGTGTTTGATTTTTGGTTCGGGCTCTTGCATTGAAGCATTTTTTTTGCGTAGCTGTAGTACATTTGCAAAAATAGTACACATATGACCATTATTTGAGTCCTCAGACATATGCTGCTGACCAGGGGGGGGGGGTCGGTCGTCAGCAGATATTCATTTTTAATATAGCGTATAGTGTACATAATTTTTATATAGCATACTTATTTCTTGAAGCACAACTTTAAAAAACTACAAACGAGCAAAAATCCAACACTGGTCTATATTAGTTCTTGGATTCATAAATTGTGAATTGTGCTTAAAGGAATCATAAAACCTTTTCGACTGTCTTCTAATAATTGTATGGAGGATGGAAGCGATGCAACAATATTTATCGAACGTTATTATCCAATTTTCACAATTGTGTATATTAATTAAAAAGCTATTTGATAAGCTTTTATTATTAATTACATTCAGATTATATCAGCACTAGCAATTCTGGTCCAAATGCAAAAGAAGAAAACATTTCGCTCTAAAAATGCAAAAATGAGGTATTGCGCTCTGAATACAAACAATGCTCAACGTTAACACGTGGTGTAAACAAAGTTGGTGGCAATTGCCGATCATGTGCGCTGCAATCGTCGAAACATTTATCAACACTGCTTCTAAATTATAAACAGACCAAGGGACCTCGATTCGAATGTTGAAGCAGGACGATGCATACCGGTCATCAGCCGAATCATATCGCCTATAATACAAATGGTTTTCTAAGTCATCATCTTCAACTGATTTCCCATGAAGGTGAAGGAGTCTGCATACCTTTAACTGTTATTTTGAGGGCTTAGAATGGCCGACCGGGGGTCATCCCTTCAACCTTTTATTGGGGCGATTGGAGATCAAACTATTATTGGAATGATACGTTGGATGCCCAAGTCATTAAGAATTGACAGTTAATCTGATGTGAACTGAGTAAATGTAACAACTAATATAACCAAAATTTTTGTCTTTTTCTTGATATTTGGCGACCAAAATCATTGCAGGAGATACGAAGAAAAAGGCACGGGTTTACGTGTTTTATTTATACGGCTCTAACCAGGAAGCACTTATTTGCGTGGAACGCTTACGAAAATGAAACGTGATTTTGGTATGCTTAGACATTTTCAAGCTTTATGAATAACATGGTGTGTCAAACGCAGTCGTAACGACCGGGAGTTAGTACATTTCCTGACCAATAGATGGCACTTTACTACCAAATATAGTTTCCTACTAGAGTAAAATACCACTAGATCATAATTTATTTATGAATGTATGTAAGCTATCCAAAGTATATCTGGCAATTAAACGTGAGGATTTGAAAACATTTTATTGACTAAAAATGGGTCGCCAAATTAATGTTCCGTCAAGTGAGGCATCACGCAGCTCGTTTCACATTGTTATGCCACGGATATGGCATTCAACGTCAAAACCGACAGTTTTGAATGGAGTGCACGGGGACATAGATAAAGATGTTGCTTTGGGTATCTCCTTTGTGAGCCACAAGAACATACTTTGATAACTCAACACACCTTGAGTATATCGCAATGCAAATATGATGGACTAGCGGTACCCGCGTAGAAGAACAGTTTTCGACGGATTAACACGTAAAACTAGGAGAAACATGTTGATATATTCTCAAACAACGCGGCACAGCTTTCCAAATGAGAAGCTGATGCAAAGCAGCACGGTTGGATTGAAAATTGTTTTTTCTCTCTGATTCCAGAGAACATATTTGATGAGTCACAAAGTTAGTTGTTGTACAATCAACTGAAAACCGACTTAAACGGTCGAATTCCCTATGGCGGCGGTCCCGCCCGGGCGGCCGGTCGCTAAGACCGCGTTTGACACACCATGAAATCTGCAATATAATTTAGCCTCGTGTACCAAACTGCATTGCCATCTCCAATAAAGTGTAAAAAGGTCTTATGATCCCTTTAAGCATGTGGTCCACTGACAGATACAGGGGGCATCAGGGGCAAATGCCCCCGCAGAAATCTGGGGGCATTAAATACAAGTAGTGCATAGTAAATACGCGTTCCCTGCACTGAACATGAAAAACAATAATCTTAGGAGAAAACTGGGAAAGTTAATAATTCTTCGGGAAAGACAACAAATTATCGCAAAAGTAGCCTTTGAAGCAGTCAAAATCCTGGTATACACAGTAAAAAATAACAAAAATTTAGCGCCGCTTCGCGTCATGACACAAGTTTCGCAAATGATTTTACAAATAAGGAAAATGAATAAATTAATTCCATTACGTGTCTGACAGAGGCTCTTTTTGACGGTGATTCCTGGTCCCAGAGACCACTCTCTTCATAAAATAGTAATTTTCAAGCAGGCTGCATGTAAAACTAGCTAGCCCGCCGAGTTCCGAAAAAGGCGACGAGAACCCAAGGACGCGGACATCAGCACCCGGAAGCTGTTCCAGCGGTGCCCAACTTGCTGGACAAAAGAGCTAATAGTGGGGACCAGATTGTCAAACCAGATCTTCAACCATGCCTCTTCCAGATCAAAGGGACCATCCAGTGATGCGGAATCTTTCTGCGTCAGTCCAGCTGCAAGTTTCAAACTATTGCCTGCCCTATTACCATGATTAACAGTTTGGTACATATTAGTAGGCACAGTTAATTATCATATGTACCACGACCTATTGAGTGCTCAATCTTGGCACCGCCTATGCGGGCTTGGATATCGAGCAAATGTATATGAAAAGAAATTACCAGGACGTAGCCAAGAGGGAAGTACCAGGGGACGTAGCCAAGGGTGACACGCGACCATGCACCCCCCCGCCCCCCCCCCCCGAGCAAAATAAATTAACACTAGATAGAATGAAATTATCTGACGACCAGACCCTACCCCGTCTCCCCGGTCAGCAACATATGGCTGAGGAGCAAAATATGATTTTTCCCGGCGTGCCCCCCCCCCCCTGATAAAAAATCATGGCTCCGCGCCTGAAAACTACCTTCATTTCAATATTTTTCATCATACCGAGTTGTGCAACCAGGAAAAGGGTTATTGCAAGGTATTGTATTAAATATAATTTGCACTTATCCACAAGGATGTGGCTATTATGAGCCCTCGTCAGACAATGATTCACATGAGATAAGAAACACAACTTTTCAGCAATGGTAGATAAAATAAGAAATACAACTTAAAACATCACAAAACAATGTTATTTGTATAAGCCTAAGTGGTTAAGTACAAAGAACAATGCTACGCGGACTATATGATATCTACTAAATTATCAGGTGACAAGACTAGCTTTAACACGTTCTTAAAGCGCGCATATGACATGCCCTGTAGCTCAGTTCCGATCACATGTGCATTGAACAGCGCACGTGCCTAAAATAATTTTTTGCCAACGTTTGTGCGAAACCGAGACAAGTGCAGGTGGTCGAGTGTCTGGTTCTGCGTTCAGCGACATCTCTGTTGTAACGCACCTCTCGGCGTAGTACCTCGGGCTCATTCGCGCGTCGCAACGATTTTTATCAGGAGGCACTATATCATTTGAAAGTCCACCATCCGCTGCGATAGGGAGCCACTCCAATCCGTTCTCGATCACATCGGACACATGTTCAAATTTGCGTCGGCCTGAAATTACCCTAGCAGCGAAGTTTTACAGTTTTTGTAGTCGTTTCAGGGTGGTTTTGTTGGCACAGCCGACAAAACCACCATGTTACCTGAGGTTTGCCTTACCTGAGGTTTGGCTCCAATTACGGTCTGGTTCCAATATGAAAATGTAGTTTTCCATATAAAATTATAACTTTCACGCCACTTCACGGCGTCACATCGTTGGCCATCGTCATAACGAAGCCATCGTCATTGTCTTCGGTTCATTGTAACGCTGAATTAAATTAAAAACATTGTTATCCTCTTATCCTCTAGAAGGCCCACAACATTTTAGGGGTTTTATAAGGCAGACCCGTAAAAATCACGCGCGACGCTAAATAACTGAATGCCTATCAATAACATGGAAATCAACATAAAAAAATGCTGCGAAGGCATACAAAATAGAGGTACATTTTTTGCATTTCACCCCACCCCCCACTAAAGAGATGGTGACACCCCTGCGAGTTGGTATGAGATAAACGTTATTATTACTTATATTTGTACATGCTACGAAATATTGCGTTTTTGTGTTGTTTTTTTTCTGAGAAAAAAAATGCTCGATTTTTCCCCCACATTTCTTCAAAAAGAGCGTTTGGTGAGCACGGTTTCACGCGCTTCGCTATATCAAAATACAACGATAACACGAGTGACCGTCGTCAACAACCCGCCCCTAAAGAGGCTCCTTTTCGAGAAACCAGATAGGAGGAAAAAATGGGTGTCGAACTTTTTGCCACAAAAACGATCCCCCCCCAACACACACACCAACGCGGAGAGGATGGCGCGGAGCCAGTGTGCCCCCCCTCCCCCCATTGGCTGATTTATAAATACGCCACTGGGACTTAGAACCTACGGTTGACCGTCGAACCGCAAGTACAATAAACAGCACTCCGGACAAAGTTGGAGTTTTGTCCAGGCAGGCACAAATATAAATACGGAACAAATACAGAAACAAGTAAGAACTACAAATAAATGCAGAAATAAGTTATCAATACAAATAAATACAGAAAAAAAATAATAAATGCAAATAATCAGTGACGCATTCATCCAACTGAGCCAATTACATCAGGCGGGAACCATTATTTCCCGATTGACCACCCCCCCCCCCCACCCCCCCACCCCCTACACCGTTCCACCAGTATTACCTTACTAGAAAGAGCGCAGACGTTATACGCAATCAGTTCTCTGTTCAACGGGATCCATCTTGGGGTTCAACATTCGTGCTTAAGGACAAGGTCTCCACCGGGGATCTCCGATTCCACTTCCCAGATTGTTTACACATTACTGCCTTGCTTATTTGTAACGTCATTCCTACGATCGCATATTGCAGTCTTATGTGCAAATCTTGCCGGGAATTTAAAGCCGCTCTGGAACAACATGGCGGCCCAGGTAGAGCGTAGTTACCAAGAACAAATAAGGACACCCACACACTGATAATAAACCAAGCGTGTCACATGAACTGGCGCAGAACGTGACCCTCCAAGCGGGAAAACTGCCTCGGTCTGCCGCGACACACAAGTCTCCGCGTCGCGGAACTCATGTTCCGTATCTCCGTAACTCATGTTACGACTCCGCCTGTCCGACACCCGGCGGCGTACAATACCCGCCCGGCGCCACTGTCGTAACGAGATACGACCAG
Organism: Semibalanus balanoides; assembly: GCA_014673585.1. Lineage (NCBI taxonomy): Eukaryota > Metazoa > Arthropoda > Thecostraca > Balanomorpha > Balanidae > Semibalanus > Semibalanus balanoides. The sequence continues at coordinate 14,688 of VOPJ01016162.1, read as the reverse complement.
CTCCAATCATCTTCTGCCCGGCGGCGCCGCTCTCTCGGCCGGTGACGGAGGTCCAGTGACAAGACAAGCCGCAGAACACGCCGCAATAGAATGGTGTGCTGACGTGTTGGCAGGTGGCCGTCCCCTCCCCGCCGGCCGTCCCCTCCCCGCCGGCCGTCCCCTCCCCGCCGGCCGACCGTACCGCGACTCCTCGGCGTGTGGTTCTCTGCTAAGTACCCTTCCACGGTGGGTTGGCAGTGTGGGGGCGGTCAGCCCGTTTAGAGATGCCGCCCGTGTTTGACGTCAACACGCCGCTCGCCTATGAAGTCGACGCGGGCCGCGCCATCTGGCCGGCCGGCGGAGGGGAGGATGGGGAGATTCGACGGAGAGTGGTGAGAAAATCGGAGAGCGGAGGCATTCCATGACAAAAACATCTCGAAATAACACCCTATATCTCAGATTTCAATAAAACTGTTTCTAAGGGGTTATCTGAGCCGTAGATTTAGGCTGTGACATTTTTGGCCTCATCCGTCAAACGGTTTTGGAGTTATAGCCTCAGGCATTATTCGATTTTACTCAAATCTTTAATTTTCAGCGGGCGATATCTCCCATCTAAATTATGGGAGTTATATAAACCTATATATCATAAGAATCATCATAAACCATAGATTAACATGATAAAATATTCTTTGAAAATTCCAAAATTTTGGAATTTTCAAACTTTTTTTAAGTAAAATCACGTTTTTTATAATGTGGCCACTCAAAATTATGATGTTTTTCCTTGTCAGAATTGACTTCAATATATAAGCCTTCGATAGTAAAAATATTGGAGATATACTTTTTTCTTATTATTTTATTTATATTTTTGAATTTGGAAAAATAATGGTCACATGCACGTATTTGATAATAACTTTGCAAAAAGTGTGTTAGAGAGCTTAACTGAACAGCATTATATTGCCTCGCCGAGCCTTGCATTTGATGATACATAACATGATCCCTGCAGGTCGCCTCATTGCTACAAGTCACTGACTTGAGGTCACCCGGTGCAGCATGTCAGGATCTCGACCAAACATAACACTCTATTTCTCATATGTGCAATACAAATATGCTTCGGGGGTTATTGGGCCGATAGATGCACGCGTTAAACTTCTGCCACGTCTGTTGAATGGTTTTCAAGTTATGCCTCAGATATCTTTTCGATGCTGCGCAGACCTCGATTTTTCAGTGTGCGAAATCTCCCATCTAAATAAAACGAGTCATATAAACTAATATATCATATCAATCATCATAACCTGTAGATTATTCTGACATGATTGTTTTATTCCAAATTTTTGAAATATAAGAACGCGATAAGTTTTCATTAGTTTTGTGTGACCTTGAGGTCAAGGAAGAACCTGCCAGGGGTCATGTTATGCATCATTTAATACAGCTTGACGAGGCAAATATTGTGCTCTTCGGTTACGCTCTCTAGCACTATTACGTGCAAAGTTATTATAAAATACGTGCTGGTGACCCTTAATTTTTAAAATTAAAAAATATGGATAAAATATTTAGAGAAAAAATATATCTCCAATATTTTTACTATCGAAGGCTTATATATTGAAGTCAGTACTGGCGAGAAAAATATCATAATTTTTAGTGGCCACATTATAAAAAAACGTGTTTTTATCTAAAATCTGGTTTAAAATTTCAAAATTGTTGAATTTTCAAAAAATATTTTAGCACATAAATCTATGGTTTATGTTTTTTATAATATATTGATTGAAATGCTCCTATAATTTATATAGGAGATGTCGCCCGCTGAAAATAGAAGGTTTGACCAAAATCGAATAATGCCGTAGGCTATAACTCAAAAACCGCTCGACATATAACTCAAAAACCGCTCGACAGATGGTGCTGAAAACTTTACAGCGTAAATCTACGGCCCAGATATCCCTATAAACGTAGTTTAATCGAAATATGAGATGTAGGGTGTTATAGCTTGGTCGATCTGTCATGGAATGCCCCAGCGGTCGAAGGGGTGTTGATAGCACTTCAGATATTGTAGTGACGGCAGATGATAAAACTCGACAAAACCACAGAGTCCACTCTTCACTGAGCTGTATTCGAGCCTCAGACTGGACACCAGACTGGACACCAGACTGAACACCAGACTGAACACCAGACTGGACACCAGACTGGACACCAGACTGGACACCAGACTGGACACCTGACTGGACACCTGACAGGATCACCAGACTGGTACACCAGACTGGGACACCTGACTGGAACCTGACTGGACAACCTGACTGGACACCTGACTGGACCACCAAAGACTGGACACCTGATCTGGACACCAGAACTGAACAGCCTGGACTGGACACCTGAATGGACACCTGACTGGCACCTTTGATGGAACACCTGACTGGACACCTGACTGGACACCTGACTGGATACCTGACTCACTGACACCAGACTGGACACCTTACTGGACACCAGACTGGACACCAGACTGGACACCAGACTGGACACCAGACTGGACACCTGACTGGACACCTGACTGGACACCAGACTGGACCCCAGACTGGGACCCAGACTGGACACCAGACTGGACAACCAATACTGGACACCAAGACTGGACAACCGACTGGACACCAGACTGACCCGAGAACTGGACACCAGAACTGGACACCCAGACTGGACACCAGACTGTGACAACCAGACTGGTACACCAGACTGGGACACCTGACTGACACCTGAAACTGGACACCTGACTGGACACTGACTGGACACACAGACTGACACCAGACTGGACACCAGACTGACACCAGATCTGGACAACCAGACTGGACAACCTGACTGGATACCTGACTCACTGACACCTGAACTGGACACCAAGACTGGAACGACTACAGACTGTATACCACAGACTGGATCACCAGACTGGACACCAGACTGGACACCAGACTGAACACCAGCTGAACACCAGACTGAACACCAGACTGGAACACCGACTGGACAACAGACTGGACACCCAGCTGTATACGCGGACTGATACCTGAACTGGACACTGACTGAAATACCTGACTTACTGACACCTTGACTGGACATCTGACTGGATACCTGACTCACTGAACACCAGAATGGACACCAGACTGGACACCAAGACTGGACACCTTACTGGACAAACCGCAGCCTTGACCCAGACTGGACAACCTTACTGGACACTCAGACTGGAACAGCCAGACTGGACCCACCTGACTGGATACTCCGACTTCACTGATCACCTGACTGGACACAAGATGACACCAAGACTGGATACACCCAGGAACTGGACACCAGACTGGACACCAGACTGGACACCAGACTGGACACCTGACTGGACACCTGACTGGACAACAGAATGGACACCAGACTGGACACCAGACTGGACACCAGACTGGACACCAGACTGGACACCAGACTGGACACCAGACTGGACCCCTGACTGGACACCTGACTGGACACCTGCGGCCCCGTACCGTGACATGCAGCCGGCGGCACAGGGACCTGCAGACATGACCTCTGGGCCGCGCACAGGGACCTGAGACCATGACCTCTTGCCGGCACAAGGGACCTGCAGACTGACCTCTGAACCCGGCACAGGGACCTGTAGAACATTGACCCTCGTGGCCGGCACAGGGACCTGAAGACATTGAACCCCGTGGCCGGCACAGGGACCTGTAGACATGAACCGACTTGGCCGGCAACAGGGACCTGTAGACATGACCTCATGGCCGGCACAAAACCGGGACCTGTAAAGAATGATCCACGGCCGGCACAGAGACCTTGTAGACCATGACCTCTGGCGGGCACAGGGACCTGTAGACATGACCACTGGCCGGCACAGGGACCTGCAGACATGACCTCTGGCCGGCACAGGGACCTGAAGACATGACCTCTGGCCGGCACAGGGACCTGTAGACATGACCACTGGCCGGCACAGGGACCTGCAGACATGACCTCTCCGGCACAGGGACCTGTAAGAACATGACACTGCCGGCACTTTATGGGCTTTTTTTTTTTTATTTTGACATTTTTTGGACCTCTGGCCGGCACAGGGACCTGCAGACATGACCTCTGCCGGCTACAGGGATCCTGGGTTAGACATGAGCCACTGGCCGGCCCAGGGACCTTGTTAGACGATGACCCTGGCCGGCAACAATGGGACCCTGTAATCATGACCACTGGCCGGCACAGGTGACCTGTAGACCTCTGGCCGGCACAGGGACCTGCAGACATGACCTCTGGCACACGTGTGCACGTGCGCACGTGCAATGTGACCCAGAGTTTGAACTATGCAACATTGCCAGTGGTGTGGTCTCAAACCACGCAACAAATTGCAGCTTAATTGTTCCAGCCGTTTCTCAGCAGGATAATATTTGATATTTGTATATTTGTATTTGATATAAATATAGATAGCAGGATAATATTTGCTGACACCCCTGGCGCGGCACGTGTCACACGCCATGCTGACCCCTCACGTGAGATAAAAAAATGACAATAATCATAATGTCATTGCATGGCGCTATCAGATGGCGAAGACCGCTTGTCAATCGGATGCGGGATTCAAAAGATATAAGCTTCTGACCAGCGTTATGGTCGGGCCCAGCCGGGCCGGGCACGGCCGGGTCGGCCGCTTATATGTGGGCAATTACAGGACAAATCACCAAGGTAAGAGTGAAAATGGATACCACACTGCCTCTGATTTCGCTCTAAGGTGGTGTATAAGGTTATTTTGGGTGCGATTTCGTTTCTTGCATTTGCATGATCGTCAGGTTACGGGGTCACAAGATACAGGACAGCGAAAATTCAGGTGAAGGTCAAACATACAAATATGTTTGTCATTATATCTCCAAGATAAAAAGACAGATAAAATAGAAACTATATATAATTAGAGGGTGGAAGAAACAAAGGCTACGAGACATAATAATTTACCACCCTAAGTCAAAATTTGCCAATTTTATATGATGACCTTGAAGTGAGGTCAAGGTAAAACCATGTTAGCCTGTTTCGATTTTGTTAAAATTGGCACAAACGTTGGTTCATTTAATACGCAACCTAAGTCCGCTATTATCCGCCTCTGTAGCTACAGTGGGAGAGACGCTGGTCTTCTGAACCTAATCTCAGTAGTGGCAGGCCTGGGCGAGTCGCTTCGCGGCGCTCCGCTATTTCTCCTGACTGGGATGGCCGCGGCCGGTGGCAGCGGTCGCACATGCAAGGCCATGGTGGTCAGCGAGCGGGGCGGAACGTGTCCAGGATGTCGGGCAACGTAAAACTTTTCGTCCTAAATTCTTGCCGGCCACAGGAATGCGCGATCGGGTGGTGAGGTCAGGACCAGCGCAACAGGCTCTGCTTAGCGCGGGTCCTGACCTCTGAAAGCCATCCATACAAAACATTCGGACTAAATTTATTAAAAAAAAAAAAAAAATCGGGACGTCATTTGATACAGTCAGCCTACTCAGCTGACTACGTAGTGTAAAAGGCTATAGACACAAAAAGTAAGTCGTTTTTCCCGTTAAATGAAGTTCAGCTTTAGCATTTGAGAGGCCAACGAAATAAGGATCAGCTATTGTATCATTTATTCTAAAGAAGTTTAAAGCTAGTTTTAGCTAAACGCGCTTCGTAATTCGTGTTTGGATGATTCATACGCTATATCTGACAGCAACCTTTCCCTGGAAACATAACAGAAAAATTATATTGCCTTTTGTATTTAATTTGAGCTATAATTATTTAAGTAATTGCCATGTAAAAAACTTAAGAGTGAACAAATCAACAGTGTTACATGAATGACGTCTTAAAAGACGCAGAGTAACGGCTGCAAGTTAAAAAACGCTAGGAGAGGAGAGAGATATGTTGTTCACAAGTGCTAAAAACGTACGTGTCTTTCAGCTTAAATTTCGCTTAATTCTTGCAAGTAAGTCCTACCTCATTTATCAATTTAATAAAATAGAGCAAATGGTCCTTCTATAACGTGATGTATCTCACATAACTAAGAACTAAGGCCGTTTACCTCCGTGAATGAGGAACAACAATACGGCCCTAGTGGGCCTTTAATCACTACCTCGTCAGCTGAGTATGTCCATGCTGAAACTTTTATGGCGTCACCCTTTAGGTTGCGTAATTGGGAGCATGCTGCAAAAAATTCACGTGGTAAGTTCATACTCCTTGGGGGTTCAAACAGGGGCATATGTAATGACGTCATTTGCCAAGCAAGTTTACAATTTTACCCGGACGGTTTAGTCAAAATGTAAGCATCATGGCGCGCATTTAAAGCACCCGCACTATAAGATACACTGATGACATTAGTTTTGAAATGAATACAAACAGCAACAAGAATCAATAACAATAAATAAAATACAATAAGAATAGATACATAATATAAAATATTAAATATCACCCTCTTATGACAATCCCATGCGACGGGCATTATTCGCAGCACCATCCTAATTATGTCATCTACTGTTATTTATAATCATGATCAGTAGCAATATGTGTCTTGCTCGGTCTAAGTAGGTACAAGGCACTTGTTCAAGAGCAATAAAATCTGCATTAGAGCATCAATCACAATTGAAAAAACTGTTGCTTGCGTCTCTGTGCCCAATCACCGATTGTTATTCGTCAGTGAAGATGCTTTTTGGATTTTGCCTGATCAATAAAGAGCGAGAACTTTGGGGCGTTATAACCGGTTACAACAAGCCATCACCTAAATTAATTGTGGTAAGCGCTAAGACTGGCATCGAATTAGTAGTCACCAAAATCCCAAACTGCCATTTCCACGCAAACGTGATGGTGTTTAAGGCAAATATTGACCTTTTCCTCACAAAAATGAAGTAATTTCTTGAAATCGAAAGACACCACCAAAACATAAAGTAACCCATTATATTTTAAATTAAAAAAAAAATACCAAAGGATATGTGAAGTTAATGTTGAAAAGCGTTCCACACTTTTAACGACCGGTACTATGTAGGGGAAATGTTCCTATTAGCGACCTCTCCCCATTTGCGACCTCCCACCATACACAGAAATTGACACCGAAGTACAACTTAAAAGGGAATGTTTCACTTCTCTGAAAGTTATCCAATGTACGCCGCTTGTGTGCAAAATATGAAGTATTGCTGCGAACACGATTTCTGACGCTCTGTTTTTCACAAACATGCTCAATTTCATTAAAAACTAGTTTAGATTGGGCTGATGACGTCATATAAAGGAATTTGGGAAAATGAGAAAACCTTCACGCTGCAATGTATGACTAATGTGTATTGGCTAATGTATAGCCCAAATGGTAAAACAAGTCTACTTTCATTTCAACATTGATAAAGAGAGCATGACGTACATCGGCTTAAGAGGCGATACTATACACTAGGGCCTTATTTTTTGTTGCAGATGTCAAAACCAAACTCAAATTTTACTTTCGATTGTACCTCTGTGGTGTTTTAACTTCTTCAATTACTAAATTCAATACAATTCCAGCAAAATGGCCATCTCAACTCAAATTATAATGTTAGATTGAAACTAATTCCCTTAAGAAAATGCATGACTAAAATGGCCATGTGCTGTTTTACCATTTTCAGAACATTGTCTACTTGTGTATTTCATACGGTATTAGTGCTCTGCACGTGTGCTGAAAGAAAACACGTGGTTTTTCTTACGCCGTTTAACGCACTTCAATATGTGGCGTTTTTACATACTGCAATTACGTCTTTTGAAAGCAATTTTTCTTGAATTGTTAAATATATTTATGGTTGATTTTTGTGTCGATTTCGTTGTATAGGTGTGTCGCGTTTATTTTTTATGCGGGACTTAAATTTGGAAACACCTTACATTTACCCTATTTGCAACCGCTAGTTTTCAGAGGGTCACCGGACTGATCATCTTAACCTTGAAATGGACTCTAATGGCTCCTTTCGTTACGACTGACAACTGGTTTTGATTTTTTGAGTCTGCCCCATAATAGGGAGTGAAAATTACAGAAGCGGAAACTTTAGAAGGCAATATGATTACCATATTGCTTAAGTTGGGATGCTTTATATGAACCCGGTGCAAACTGGGAAACAGTTTCCCTATTTGCGTTTTTGAAAGGGCTTGCAAAGATTCGCCAATTTGCGATTATTATATTACGAATGTGTGAATTAAAGTGTGAAGATACCAATAGTATGGCTAAAAAATGTTCACACTTCCCTTAAAACAAGTTCCCACGGTCGTAACATACGACAGCATAATCACCAGCGCCTTCAACCTAAGGGGTTCGCTAATCGGACATTTCCCCTTACTTGTAGGTATGTATATCATGGACATGAATTTTAGTTCCCACGAAAAATACGGCATTGGTTTTTTGTTTTTGTTTTTTATGCAAATAATGTCATTCCAAGTGTACTTTATTAAAGGCAGGTGCTTTAAATGACTCCCATATTGCATATATTTGAAGAAAATCGTAATTCGTAAACTTGCTGGGAAAATAACGTCATTACATATGCCCCTGTTGACTTTAAGGAGTTGCACTTACCACGTACATTTTTGCATGCATGTTACCAATTAAATAAATTAACTTGTGTGCAAATTTTAGCAAAATCGAAACAGGCAAATATGGTTTGAACACGACCTCACTTCAAGGTCATCAGATCAAATTGTCAACTTTTAACTTAACGGGTTAACTCATTATGTCATCATAATCGTTGTTTCTTCCTCTCTCTAATGATATATAGTTTTTCCCTGGCTATGCATTTCCATATTGGAGATATAATGACAAACGTAGTGGGATGTTTGACATTGACCTAAATTTTCGTTGACCAGTATCTTGTGACCCCATAACCTTACGACCATACAAATTCAGAAAACGAAATCAGCGCCCAAAATAACCCCATAAACCACTTTAAAGCGAAATCGGAGAGGATGTAGTTCCCATGCCTTGGTGATCTGTCGTGGAATTGCCCATGTGAGAAAAATCCGGTATTCAAAGAGGACTCGCTGCGCGCTTCGCGTTCGCTCGTCAACACATTTCACCGTTTTGTTTGTCTCACAATTTTTTGGGGAAGTCATAAGCCGGTTAGTTTTAACCCTATTCCTGGAGGGATGAAAAGTATACGAATCTGTCGGGGGGGGGCTTATTCGGGCCCCCCCTTCAGATCTCCGCTGCCATAAAAGCTAGAAACATGAAACTTGGTGTGCGACTAAGGTCGACATTAAACTCTATTTTGTCAAATTTTGGTGACCTTGGGTCATTATCTTCAAAGTCAAATGACGTCATCAAAAAATATTTTTGTCAAAAACATGATATTTTCAGGAAACCTGCACATTATTCTCAGGTGCGGGTAACTATGGCAGCTTAGGAGGGAATCCAAAAAATCACTTGTTAAGCAGGTTTTAATTGTCATCTTTCACCTTAGGGCATCAGAATATGACCTCAGGTCAATGGTCTTGGGACGTAGAGTAGTCAACAAATGTTTTTTAAAAAAAAAACTGATGTTTTTTCAGCAAATGTTTTGTTCATTAGCATTACTTTTATCTTAAGTATATACAGCACTTATTGCGGTACCATCGTAATTGTTTCTCTCGTCAATTGCGGTTCAGAATTATATCAACTTTTTGTCAAATCGAAAATTTGACCCCGGGTGAAGGTCGAAGGTCAAGGGGTCAAGGTGACGTAATCGATCAAAATGCATACAAAAAACGCGTATTGACGAGACAAAAAACATTTTGAGACCATTTTGGTCTCTATGATGATTTCCTTTGTCACGAGTTATTGATAAAAAGGTGTTGGTGACCTTGGATGACCTTTCAAAAGGTCACTGACTTAAAAAATGCATCCTTTTCATAAAGTAGGGCCTAAGATGACATGATACTGAAATAATTGGATTGATTGCAATGTATTAAACCCTCGTTTTTCATTTTTCACCATATACTTATATTGGAAGGTTAGCATTTGACCTGACATCAGGTCACAAATATTTACGATATCACCCTGGAAACTTTCAACATATTATTTTTGGCATGTTTCTCTCATCATATAATCCGTTTTTTTTTAAACGTCCCTGAAAATAAAAAATTGGCATCATTTTGCTGAAAAAATAAGTTTTTCAAAAACATTGATTTCAAATTTCAAAATTTTGAAAATTTTGAGATAGCCATCGAAAGAGCAATCAATTCTCTACCGATGTCTGTTTTTGCTAACACTTCTCTTCAACTCACAACTCTCAATGAGTGCTGATTTCCATGCAAAGATTTTTTTTGTGTCAAAACGGGGCTTACCGAACACGTCCCCCCTAAAACTGTCCTGTGACCCCCTCATAATTAATCAATTTTTGGAAAAAAAAGACACCATTCGCATGCGCAATGAAATGTTGGAAAAGCCAGCAAGTTTGAAGATTCTGAGTTGAGTACTGAATGGACCCGTACGCGAAAAAACCTCTAGGGGGGCCGATTCGCCCCCCCCCGACAGTAATAGGGTTAAAGACTCATGACTTCAAGTTCCTGTACGCCTACCATTCACCGTGCAAGTCCACAATCACTTATATCTTAAGTCAAGTCGCTCATATATAGCTTATATTTGTAACGAAAATGTTTCTATTTGCAACTTATATTATCCAAAATTGACAGTGATGGGATAGTTGGATTACAAGCGATACTGTTGTGATTTATCGACAAATCCAAAATGTAATTGGGAGCGACCTTGCCAGGCCTCAGATGCCACTGGCGGATTAAAAACGGTCAAAAGCTAGTTTTGGGTCACGTGACCTGACCTGGTGGCCCATCCTGAGATGACCCGTCACCTTGCCATCCCTAGAAGTTTTTCATTTATGTCATTCTCACCTAGACATGAAAAGCCACCGTATGTATTGTGGATGTCGGCATGTCTAAAAAACAAGGTCAATAATTTCAAAAAATGTGGATTATTGATGCCCTGTGCCGAAAACGACAACGCCGCCATTTTTCCGCTATCCTCGAGAAAAGGATAGCGGAATCCTGCACTTATCGCTATCTGCATTAAATCATTATGCCTTAGGCTCTTTAGCAATATTTTTTATAATTCCCCCCCCCCCAGTGAGAATTACTTAGCCGAGGCCCTGCCAGGGCCTCGGATAACATGTTATCTGGAGGGGAGGCAATTGTCTCCCCTCCAGTGAAACTGATTTGCCCACGCAGTAAAACTGAATTAATTCGTCATGAGCGGGCATAATAATATTATATGATGCATTGATAGCCTATGCAAAATTCGTTCAGTCACCTGACGCTTTTTACTGTACTGCATAGCCACGAATAGCATGTTAATGGGGGAGCAAATGCCCCCACAGTGACTGCTGGCTCCCTCGCCTGTGAAAAAATTTTCCCTCTAGTGGGAGTAAAATTGGTAGGTAACATACGATTGTACGGTCTGTTAAGTATATAAAAACGTCACTGAAGCATGTTTTCAACTTAAAACCAATAATACGCCGTTTGCAGCTACCTAGCGAAGCTTTGATATCTTGAGTACGGATACTCGCCCCTCGTCGCGTCGGTTCGAAATTGGCGTGGAGCACAGGTGTCGATTTATATATGCTTGGGGTGGCCCTCGGCGCCTCCATATGTTGATTTTGGCCCTCAAGATGCTTTCAGCCCCTCAACTCCCACCGAGGGGCGGATATCAATCCGCCCCCCCCCCACAGGCTTCAATAATTTTGCACAGCTGTTTTGGGGCATCAATACCACTACACTTCAATACATTTTTGACTCCCTTAACTTTTAAGGGGACGTCAGGGTCACATTAAATGACGCTCTTAAGTCACGTTTTTGTAAGTTTGACATCTTGCCGAAGCCACAGTGGTGAACCAAACAGACAATTTGAAACTTACAGTGTGTGATAAGACCTTGGTTATCTACAGTTTGTATATCTCGGATTTTTGATATCGGTGACCTGAGGGGTCATGTCATTTTTGGTGACCTCCCGTTAATAAGGCTATGGGAGAAAATTGAAATGCGCGCCAATCGAACAAAACCTGGCTAAATGTTGTCAGTTTTCATCCTTATCACTATTTTGAAGCTAAGCAGAAGAAGCCTTGTTGTATGTTTTCTTCCGTGAGCCTCTCTAAGGTCAAATCAATGTTTGCCCCAGGTCATATCCGTTTTTGTACAATAACTAATCTCTATGGTAAGGTAGGTGCTTGTGGTTTTTCACCATTCGATGTTTCTCTGTCGACCTCCATCGATTGACATAAAATATTGACTTTGACCTTGACATGACCACAGGTCAGGTCATTTTCTAAGTGATTGATCTAGCGCATCGAAATCATACGATATGATTTCGATTGCGCAGGTCTCGTATAATTATATATTGGCTTGGGTTGTTCAGAGTGGAAAATTTGAGCCCAAAAGGACCATGAGAGTGGAAATCATGTAGAAAATGTAAAATCTGGATGATATTGATTGCTGTTTTGAATTTGAAAAGCAATCGTTTTCATTGAAATAATGTATTTTAGTCGAATGTTTATTTATATCAGAACAATATCACAATTAATAAATTGGGAGTGGAAAAATGTATTTCCTAAAATGGAATGAGAGGGAAAAATTTATTCACAGCGGGCTGGTGTCATCTCCCACCCAAAATCGACCCAAAATTGGGGAACTGGTGAGTGAAAACACCATGGTTGCAGAATCGCGCCCCTATCTTGTGTACTTAAAAATTATTAGCAAAAACCTTTTGAAAGTGTAAAATTAAGCATTTTGACCTTTACTGACCTCTGGACCTGTTGACTAACTATATTGCCTGATCAGAAAAGATGAGGAACAATGTCGCGGGAAAGATGGCTGTTTCAAGAGACGCATTGCAGTGCTTTTTCGGATCGCTCCTTAGCTATGTAGTTACTGAGCTAGCCCGGGATTATGTGAAGGCAATGCTCAATTTGCTCGAAATATGGGAAAATTTGACCTGTTTTGACCTCTGGTGACCTCAATATTGACCCGATCAAAAAATAGTCTCAGTAGTTTCTCTAGTACTCGTCACGGCGTTTTCCGCTTCTCGCTACGTTGCGTAGTTTTCGAGATATCTGGGGGGCGGTTATTCGCCCCCCCCCCGTCGGTTCGAAGTTGGCTCAGGACCCCCGTCGGTGCGCGGGTTAATGTCTTCTGGCCAATGGCTGATCCAAGGGGATCAAAAGGCGAAAGCCCACAAACCGCCTGAAATCAGGGGGAAAAATTACGGAAGCACTTCAAAAGTTAACTAAAAGCCAAGAAGCCTTAACGAATTAAAATAATTATTTCACCCATTTATCAATAAGAAGCAAACTCCGATGAGTTTGTTTTATCTTTGATAATTTTTGGGTATTTCTCAGCCAGAACAGTTCTTTTGCAGTTCTGATTTCTCCCTTTTTGCCGTAGATCAGCTTTCTGACATATACCATGGTTTGAGCCACGGTGATCCGTGGAAAATAGGCTTCTGAAAATTGCGTAGGTTCTAGGAACATACACTACCCAAAACCCTGAATAACTTCACACGAGACCGGGGGAATATCGGCAAAGCAATATTGCTCTCCTTCGTAAAGTTTTAGCCCTTTGTCTCTGCTGTGGTGGCCCTCAGCCCCCCCCCCCCCACAGGTTCCCTCGGCCATACAGCCATTTTTCAGTTAAATAACCCATTTCACCGCATATCCTCCGACGAATAAATTATGGGCTGTGTGCCAGGATTTTGCCGACACGATCGATTATAATTGGAGGCTGGGTTGGAACGCCCCTATTTTTTACTCTGGAATTGTCGGAAATTGTTTGACTAGAGTCATCTCAGTCGATTCACCAAGTCACGTCAAATGTCACCACCACCACCTCCAAAGAAGTTTATTGTCGAACCACAGCCCTGTTGTTTGACGGAGCAGAGTGGCAAATTATACATGAATTTAGACGAGGTTTCTAACGGCATTTGTGGATTCTATCTAATTCTCATTAGAGACATTTTTGTGGGGGGCGTCAGATGCCTCCCCTGGCACGACTAAGCTTTCGAAGAGTCCCGCCGCCCGCCGCCGCCGGTATGGTTGATATCAGGGGGTTGTCATCCCTTCAGCCGCCAAAGGCTCGGTTGTGACGTATACGTGATCAATATTTTTGGCGCACCGACGTTTGTGGCGCAACATTTGTGGCGGCTATGTATCCAAACCTTGGTGGCGGCAACATCGAACTCGAGTATAAACAACGATCGGCATCGTCGGCGGCGGCGGCAGTCAAGCGGCAGTGCGATGCAGATTGGATATAGGATGTGATATAATGGTGTTATTATTTTGGAGCAACCTTTCCCTCATTGATCAAAGCTCTGCTTTCTAATGAAATTCAATAAGTTTACCCTAAAACGTCACGGCACTGGCAGGATTCGAACCCTGATCCCTTGTATTACAAGCCAGGCATCATGCCGTTGCGCCACCGTGCTCGGAATTCTCGGCGTCAAAGTCGCTGAGAAAACGGGAGCGGAAGAGGAAAAATCTTTGCCCCCTCTCGTCAAAAAAGGAGTGAGTTAGGAGCAAAATAATGTAGAGATAACTTAGAGACCCTGAATCGGTCTTTCTTATAGGGTAAAATTCATGCGAATCGGCTTGGTAGAATCATTAATATAGTCTTTACAAAATTGCGAGTTTGTATTGATTTGTATAGAGACAAGGGCAATCGGCATCCAAGTGACGTCACCACCCCTGCATACGTGGTTCTTCCTAGAAAGTGACGTCAGTCAGATTCGGT
>VOPJ01016161.1:0-20784 GCA_014673585.1 Semibalanus balanoides | reverse complement strand
ATCCTGACCTCCCCGTCCTCCCGGTGGTGCCACCTCTACATATTTGTAGATATGCAATGCCACCAAACCGATTGAGCTTTAACATGGAAAAATTGGTAACACATGAAGAAAAATATATCCACGGAGTACATTTTTTTTATCAGCGAAAGGTTATTGGGATAGGGGGTACTGTACCCCACTATCTGAAGATAGAGGGAGACGCGTCCCCCGCCTCCCCCCCCCCGATGGCGCCGCCCCTGCATGCGGGAAAGCGTTTTTACTGGAGGTGTATTGGAGGTCGCCTTTGGAGCTATGTAGGAGGGCGCCTTCAGAGGTGTATCGGAAGGCGCCTCTGGAAGTATTTGGAAGGGCGCTTTGAAGGTATGTGTGAGGGCGCCTTCAGAGGTGTACCGGAGCGTGCCTTACATTCAGTGACACGGGCTTCATATTCAGCCAGAGCGCGCCTCACATTCAGCGAAGGGTGCCTTCGGCGCCCTCGGTGCGAAGGGTGCCTTCGGTGAGGCGCATTTCATGAACAGAAGGCGTCTTCGGTGCATGAGGGCGCCTTCGGCACCCAAGGGGGTGACCATGGTGCAGTGACCCCCCTTAATACGCCCCTGCTTGAAAGGACAACACAATGCGAGCTAATGAACTGAACTGTTGCTTATGTATTGCAAGCATTTATTGGCAATCAAAAATACAAACAACATTAGACAGCAATCAAATATCAACCGAACTCGGCAAACATTTTACATAAAATTGACCAGACAAGATGCTCCGAACATGCCAGAGTTCGATGTCATAGCGACCCCCGGTAGAGCTAGTCCTTGTAGCCCATTGAAGCCCTTGCGGCCTTGTAGCCCTTGCGGCCCTTCTTAGCCCTTGTGGCCCTTGTTAGCCCTTGTGGCCCTCGTAGCCCTTGTGGCCCTTGTAGCCCTTGTGGCCCTGTAGCCCCTTGTGGCCCTTGTAGCCCTTGTGGCCTTGTAGCCCTTGACCCTTGTAGCCCTTGTGGCCATTGTAGCCCTTGTAGGACTTGTAGCCCTTGTAGGACTTGTAGCCTTTGTGGGACTTGTAGAAGGTCGGGTACCAGAGTTCGCGGGGCTGGCAGGCCTTGAACTGGCTGCTGAAGTGGATGCCCAGCCAGCCGCAGGCGTAGCTGTCGAACGCCAGCAGGGCGCTGGTCACTAGCGACTGGCTGTACACGCGAACCTTGGGCCTCTGCGGCAGCACAGAGCACACACAGCCTGTCAGATCGGCGAGCCAACGCTATCTGGACAATGCAAATCAGCCATGGCTCAAACATCCCACGACAATTTCAGCATAGTCCTCTAAAACTAGCTGGGAAATAAGAAAGCTCAAGTTAACGGTTTAGAACATACTGTCGACGGTTGTAGGGAAGGTCAGCACATTGTACGATGGAACAGCCCCGATGTCGCCGTGTGGGGTGGCACCAGCCGACCCCAGTGATCCCCCTGCTTCACCGTTCTCCTCACGAGCTGAGACTGACGGCTGCCGCAGCTGGGCCGACTGCAGCTCTCGCCACTTACCCACTGATACAGGAAGCCGCTGATGAAGCTCTGGAAGGTGACCTTCTGGGAGTAGATGATGTGTTTGGGGTAGCTGGCGAAGCGGAGACGGAGCACGGGCAGCAGACCGTGGTTCCAGGCAGGGCAGAGGAACGCCAGGTGGGCGTACTGCGACTGGCACACCTGTACAGGTCGCAACAGCAAGGGTCATATTTTGGGAAGCGTCCAAGTAGTCGTGATAGACGTGATAGATGTGGTGCCTCCAGCAGTGTCGCGCTCGCTCGCCAATTTGTCTTTTGATGCCTTTAAGAGTGGCGTGGCGCCCCATTTCGTGATGCCTTCGTCACTGTGTACGAAATACAATTTCACTTTATAGAACGGACGTATGGAATTTTCGTTGAGCCGACGTCCAAATTATAGATACACAAACGGTTGTTAAGTTGAATTTCGGCTGTTCAAGTGAAAATTACCAAGTACAATTGAAATGTCAAAGACCGCTCTAGATAAACGATCCTATGAATAAAAAAAAGTTCACTCTGGAGCTGGGTCTGGACTGTATTTTTCCTGATCAATCTGCCGTCGGAGGCCACTATGTCGCCGGCCTCTTACCAGTCCAGAGTAGCCGACTCCCCACTTGATGCGCTTGGGCGTGGTGATCTCCTGGATGTTGCTGAGCCAGCGTCCCCACGGGTAGTTCCTCTTGCTGAGGTAGGAGTACAGTCCGTTGAGCGTCTGACGCGGGAACCACAGACTCCGGTGCCGGAGGAGGGGCTGCTGCGGGTAGACGAGCTTGGTGCTCCCCTGTCGGGCACGGGGCGAACACTACAGGAACTGCCACAGGCACAGGACGAACACTACAGGAACCGCCACCCGGACAGAACTCAGCACACCACTGCACTCGCGGCATGCACACCACTGCACTGAGCGAGAGGCGCCTAGATTTGAGTGCTTTGGCACTTTTGCGCTAATTGCAATTGAAGTGTTTATGTCTTGTTTTGCTTTCCATTGAATATTTTGTATGTATGTATGTATGTATGTATGTATGTATGTATGCTCGTATGTATGTAATGTATGTATGTATTCGTGTATGTATGTATGTATGTCAGAATGTATATGTATGTAATCGACCCTATGTCAGTGCTAGATCATCTCAGTGTCGATATGTCTCGATAATCGTATCACTACTATGCTCTCTCTATGTATGGTCTCCTCTCTGCTATCTGTATCCGTGGAGTGGCGATACGCTATGCTCCTATGGTATATGACATATATCATTATCCGTATGCTATTGCTCCTTGGGTGTATGAAGTGTATGTACATAGCACTCCGCGTTATTTGTACTTGTTCATGGCGCTATGCTACTCCTCTCTATATGCCCACATATACAAATACCACTGATGTCTGTATGTATGTTGTAATGCGTCTTATTGATCTGCTATTGTATGTTGTTATGCTATGTTTGATTTGTATGTATGTCATGTGCTGATCTAGCTAATATAGCACTAGTACTTATGTATGTATGTTGTAATGTATGTATGTAACTTACTACTTGTATACACTAGTGTATGTATTTGTAAAATCATCTAATCGTCATGTAAATCCCTTTGCTCTCTAAGTCCGATGATCTCTCACATTGTGCAGTGTGGGCGTGCTTACCATCTGTATACTGAAATATAGTAGTATTGTATGCTATGTATGTATGCATGCATGTATGCATGCATGTATGTATGTATGTATGTATGTATGTATGCAAGGCGCTTTCGGTGAATGAGGAGCGCCTTCGTTGCCTGGGAACGACTTGCGCCCCCAGGCCGCGCGAAATCGCATGGTGCGGTGACCCCCCCTTAAATACGCCCTCTGACACTTTTTTTTTTCAGGTTTTGTGGTTTTCGCCGCCGTCTTATCACTGGTTTGAAGCGTTAAGAATTTACGGGTGGTGGACCTATAAACTTTTGGCATGCAAATTCATGAAATACCTAATTTTATTGGAAAAACTAGATAACTGCTGTTGTCGTTCGAACAAAACTTATTTGTTCTCTCCAATTATTGATTATTTTACCGCAAATATGCCATAGTCAAAACTCAGCTATCCACAGTAACAAAAGGCAAAATTTCGCGGCATGACACAAGTTATCCTAATTGTCAATATAAATTATCGCAAAATTGCCTTTGCAGCAGTCAAAATCCAGCTATCCACAGCCAAAAATGGAAAATTTCGTTACGCTTCGCGGCATGACACAAGTTTCCCAATTGCTTATATCAATTTGGAGAATGGGAAAATGAATTACAATAAATTTCTTGCAGAGGCTGTTCTTGGCGGTAATTGCACGCACCAGGACCCACTCCCTTCATAAAAAATCGCTTTCAAGCGGGCTGCATGTTTAGCTAGTCTGCTGAGTTGCGAAACAAATGCGACGCGAACTCAACGACGCGGACATCGGCACCCGGAAGCTCCTCCACTGGTGCCCAACTTGCTGGACCGAAGAGCTAACAGTTGGACCAGGCCAGGACCATCTCCTGGAGCCATTTCTCCCCAGGCTCCTCTAGATCCGCAGGGAGCATTCATGTGCGGAAAATTCGTTTTGCATCTTGCTGTTTTTAAACCATTTGCACTGTTACCATTTGTTTGTTATAGTTTGATACATGTGTATACAGTTATTATTATCATATGTACTATTGAACGCTGACTGCCACCGGTCATCGTGATTTTACTATCCGAAGGAATAGCTATCTGAAAAACTACCCTTTATTTAAATATTTTTCATCATACCGAGATGTGCAACCAGGAATAGGGGACCTGAGGTTTGGCTCCACTAACGGTCTGGTTCCAGTAATAAAAAATAATTAACGACCTAAAATTTACATTTGTATGCCGCTTCGCGGCGTCACATCAGTAGCCATCGTCATAACGAAGCCATCGCTATTGTCTTCGGTTCGTTGTAACGATGAATTGAATTAAAATCATGCTTAATTTTTTATTCTTTATAAGGCTCACCGCCTATTTTTCTGGATTTTATCAGGCGAAGCCGTAAAAAATCGCGACGCTTCTTGGCGCTAAAAAAGTACCTACTCTAACATGAAAATACACATTACAAATGCTGCAAAGGATTGAATCCAAGCATACAAATTATGTGATTTGTTTCGTCATTTTAGCCGATCTCCCACTAAAAGTATCGGTGACGCCCCTGGGTACAGCTGACAATTGACATAGATTGCTCAGTGTAAAGCAATGTCAGAACAAAAACTACAAGCTGACATTTTGCGATATCCCAAAAGGTCGAAAACGTAAAAAAACACGTTATAAACCCTGAGGTTACAAAATAAAGTGGCCCAAATCCGTGAAGAAATTCGAATTTGGGGTAGATAAGGTTCCCTCAAAACGGTTTGTCCCCCCAGACGGCCGACTGGATCCACCCTTGTTTATAAGTACGTTTTACTATGTAACTCAATTATTCTGTTAGGTAAGACTTAAAAGTCATTATAACTTTTCCTCAGGTAATTAAGATATTGATGTAGTATTTTTTCAGAGTTATCAAGAGGATTGAATTATTTTATATGTTACAAAATTCAGATATTTCGGCACACATTGTGGCGCCTTCTTCAGTGAAAAAAATGAATAATATTTTTTTTTAATGAAGAAGAAGAAAAATGAAGAAGAATGAAGACGAAGAAAAATGAAGAAGAAGATTTTTTCACTGAAGAAGGCGTCACAATGTGTGCCGAAATATCTGAATTTTGTAATATATAAAATAATTTAATCCTCTTGATAACTCTGACAAAATACTACATCAATATCAATTATTCTGGGAATAACTCTTTAATCAATTTAAATCAGTCCCAACAGCACAGCACATTCTAAAAAGCACCATGTTTTGTGATGCGCTCCATCATACTTACGACGACCAGAGACTTGACGTGGACCCTCTTGAAATAAGGACACCTAGGAGCGAAGCTGTAAACTCTTCAGACTGGAAAGGGATCCACCCGCAACTCGGGAAGGTGCGTGTACCGGGAGTCTGCCAACATACGACATACACTGACAACGGCAGGCCAACACACGACATCTGTCAATGACAGCCAACACACGACATCTGTCAATGACAGCCAACACACGACATCTGTCATCGACAGTCAACACATAACATGTCAGTGGAACTAGCAGCCGAAAAATAGCATTTAAATGACAGCCGGCACATGACCTATGTCGATGGCAGCCGACACATAACTTCTGTCAATGGCAGGCGACACATGACATCTGTCAATGACAGCTAACACATGACATCTGCCAATGCCAGTCAATGCATGACATGTCAGTGGCACCCGACACACAACATGTTATTGACAGCCGACGCATAACACGTCAATGCCAGCTGACATATGACATGTCAGCCACTGGACCACACCTAAAAGGGGAAAAATGCTCCTTAACTGACTGATAATGATACAGTATGAACTCACAGGGCTTGTGCAGTAGGGGTGTCACTTTTTAGGTCTGTGGCTACCCGACCCGACCCGCAAGCCCCCTTCAACTACCCACCACTACCCACATAACCATATAAGCTGCCAGCTACCCGCAAGTACCCACGACGAAAATGTGTCATCATTATGTTTGCCATTGAATAACTCATTTGTCAATGTTGAACTGTTTTGTAGTGATCGCTGCTTACCAACTAAGGTGCCTTTATTTGTTCAAGCATCCCAATTGCCATCAAAGTCCCTGTTTTTCCCATTTGTTCAATTTATAAAAAATATGCTACCCGTACCCACCAACTATCCACTTCATCCAAATGATCGCTTGTGCTACCCACTTCTACCCACGTGGGTAGAAACTACCCGCATCTGGTGGGTAGGTGGGTAGAGAAGTGGCACCTTTATTGTGCAGCCTCAGGATGTAGCGGTTGTAGAAGGGCCTGAACCGCCTCCAGCTACGCGGCGCTACCAGATGACTGCAGAAGTACGAGTCCGTGAGAGCCAGGTGATCCTGCAACGGTGACGGGTATAACTAACACCTGCAAACCACCGCTGACAGTCCAATCAACCACGGCATCTTCTCCATGACAATTTATTTATTACAAACACAACTTTTAGGAAGGCGTCCTGAAATTTATTTCATACCAGTATCAATGATAATGGGCTCTAGCACTGCCCCCCCCCCCCCCCGGAATCGCTCCGGTCTTCCTCCCCTCCCCCGCCACTGATTAGCAGGATTTGAACATAACCTATTTATGGCTAAGTGTGTGTGGAAACTGGAAGGCATACAATTTTGGTAATTCAATATTTTAGTTCTTATTAAATAGTTACATAATTACCAATATATCGTTACAAAATTACCCTTGCTCTGGCAGGTAGCCTCGTGCCTATTGTTTAGCTGGGATGGCCTGGCGATCATGGTGTCTAAGCTAACAAAGCCTAGACGAACACCTAATGACACCATACTAAGTTGAAACTTGATGTTTCTGGTGCATATTATAGGCACAATTTGTGTGGACTGAAGTCAACTCGATTTTATTGACAACATAAGTTAAGTGTTTTATCAACTTATGTATGGCGTGATGAAATTCGATGCTAACGGGAAAGCGGTATTCATGCTTACGTAGTAGACGCTGCTTTGGATAACGTTGGGATAGTGCTGACGAAGGTGGCTGTTGAGGCTGCTGTGGAACGGCGAGAGAGAGTAGAAGGTTGGTGGCAGCAGGTCCACCAGCTCACTGAGGTACTGGATCCAGTACTTCTGCGGCACCAGGGACTGTGGACACACACACACACACACACGGCCAGTCAGTGATGGCGTCACGGATCGGTACTGGACACACGGCTGGTCCGGGGTGTAGCGACGGACCGTGATCGCAGGACCAACGGTGCCACTTGAGCCACCCGACAGACAAACATTGTAAACTAGTGTACCCGCCCGATCTTGCTGTGCTGACGTTCATATACAGTGAAGAAGACGTACGAAGCTGACGACTGCGCCCGCCCCATCTGTGCCCCGCTGCCAACTCACCCACTGAGAGCGCCGCAGGCTTGAGGTGGCTGAACGAAGTATTACTGGGCGGGCTGCGGACATTAGTAGTAGAAGACTGTTAGTACGCAGCTGAGGTCGCTTGATGTCGGGTAGCGCAGCCGCGTCGGGGACGCAGTACTCGGGCCGCTAGCTCCCAGTAAGGCGACAGCGGTCGACTCCACAGCGAACACCCTGGGAGTTGGGTAGGGTAGTGGCGCCGCAGGACGGCGGGCCCAGAGCGGCCAGCAGACAGGATCGCAGCATGGCTATAGTCGGTGCACACTGATATAGAGGACTAGGCCGGACTGGTGGAGCGCCGCCTTTTACGGCCCGGCGGCTGGGCGCGCCGTGGAGCGCTGACGTCGCTAGCGAGTTTGACGAGTCCGTCACGCAGCTACGTCGCTCAGCCGATGACAGTTCGTCACCTCTAGCGCGGACACACCATCAACGCCAAATGATCAGCTGAAGCACCGGCACACGACCTGTCGAACGAGCGTCGAGGCAAACAAGAACCCGCGCCCCCGTGGCACCATCATCTGGCAGCACACCACGTTTCGCCATGGGGTTCATGAATAAACCCCGTCTAATTCAAAACGAAAGGGCTAAGAAAGAACAATTGTTTGAATAAGACTTCCCGACATTGGCGATATTCGTAAAGTTGCAGTCTGCGTGAATTGTCAGATCAGAGTTTCAAATCCAAACAGATTGAAAGTCAACATAGGGTCAGACAAAAAAGCGTCACAGACTTGTCCTGTATTAAGCGGATTCCTTCGAAGCACACACTACAATAATGATGCTTAGAGACCCCAATAGTGAAGTCTATATCAGTGACATGATAGGCTAGGGAACAAACGGAAACAAATAATCGAAGCTCCTCACAAGGATTCCCCCACACTGGTGCCGTTTATAGTGTCCACCGCCTCAGTCAATAGTTGTAAAGGCTCCAGCAGGTCTCATTAAACGTACAATTATTGCTTATCTTTCGTATATTGCCGATCATAATCTTTTTGCGTTAATTAAGATAGAGGTCACAATTTATTAACACCATTACCGTACTTTTATCGTCAAGGCGCATTAAATGCGATAGCTATGGACTGGGACCATTGGGTATATGGTCACATAAACTAATATTCAAAACAAAAATCGAACACATCAAATCAAGAGACATCGCGCCACCACGTAGTGGCTATCCATATTAGTGTCAACCTATCTGCTTATGACGAGGACGATACACTGTGGGTCATTCTCTGCGTACTAACTCTTATAAATTATTTTATATACCACATACGTCTATCGGACAAACACAACCCATTAGAATTGAGATTGACCATCAGAATTAAACCTTGCAAACGAAGGTTACGTGAAGACGTGAGCATGTGACATGTTTCATGTCTAATAATGTAATTCTCAACATGATACTTTAATCTTCTTATAAAAACAATTGGCTCTGATTACCCACAGGAGATGATAATAAAGGAAAGCATTTTTTATATTTGGATTCCCTTCACTTATAATGGGGAGGTCAGGAAGTTGACCTGATCTTTGGTCACCGATGCAAAACAATCCGAGATACACGACGTGTAAGTACTTATGACCTCATGAAATCCTGCAAACTTCAAATATTTCGGATGAAGAGCGTTGCTTTGGCACGATCACAAATGCTTTGGAAGGTAAGGTCACTTGACGTGACCTGGTGACCTGACCTCAGATGACCTGAAGTCAAATATTTGACAAAGTGTGGGTAAATTAATTGATGCCTGAATAGCTGTACAAACATTGGCGGCGCTGCGCCTTGCCATTTTTCTGCTATTCCTGAAAAACCTCAGGGGGGATAAAAAGACCCACACCGGGCTTTTTATCCCCTTAACAAGATATGCTTAACAGGATATGCATACATTTCCCCTCTAACACGGCAAATATACATGGATGATGCGCAAAAAGCTTTGACCCACTGATACGTCATTACCTGACGTAGTTATTATCTGCTTGTTTTGGTGTAACTGCCTCCCGGTATGATCTAACTTGACCTTTGTAGCATATACTATTGACCTGATGTGAAAATGGAAGACATAGCGATTCATTTTTGGGGCATGTTTACAGCCATCATCTAAGTTCCCGAGACAGTTGTGGGTTTCTTTAACAAATTTGCAAATTTGACCTTTGATGACCTCTGGTGACTTCAATATTGACCTGATGCAAAACAACGATTTAAACACTTTCGACAATAGTTTTGCTGAGATACCAAACCGTATTTTTGGTTTCCCCTACTTCTCATAGGAGTTGAATTTGAGGGAGCGTTCTGACGACCCCGCACGACACAGAGAAAGTTGAGCCGAGCACCGGCACGGCGCAGGGTAACATTTGCTTTGGTTTGATATAACATGGCTTTCTCTAGGGCTTGGCTGGTAGGTGCGACGCCCGCCAACCCTTCCCACTGTGGTAAGGCGGTATGCTTGAGTCCAAAAGGAATCGATTCGACTCTTGCTGTCTTTGACTGCGATGGCTTGTGGCCCGTCGCGGGACATTGTATCCGGAGATCATCTCAGGTCATGACTCCATGTCACGTCAAACTCCAACCACTTTTTAAAAATACATGTGAAATTACCCACAGAATAAGTCAGGGGCGGCGCTGCGCTGGGTCCTTGAGACTAGGTAGGCAAGGCAGCATTGTCATACAATATCGATAATCATAGTACTTCATGTCTCCACTCCATACCGATCATGCTTCACAGGGACTCGTCTGAGGAACTTTGGCTGGGGGAGGGGGCTGCCGTGAACCTCAATGCCTACATACATACAGCATTAACCGGGGTCTCAGCCAAACGCCACTACCCGGGGGCAATATTGTCCCCCTCGTTATCTCCAGAACCAATGATTGCATCGAGACGCATAAGGTGTCATTCGAAAGCTCTCAGTGAGACGCATCTACATAATATTATGAATTTGCAAATTCAGGTCACTTGTCAGGTCAAGGTCAGGAAATACACGCGTCCTTAAGTTATCTACCGTTGCCCTTAAACATAAACCATTGTATAATCATCACCATCATCATCATCAGCATCATCATCATCATTATCATCATCATCATCATTTTCGTCATCTGCATCATCACCATCATCATCATCATCGTCATAAATAACAACAACATCGTTATCATCATCATCATAAAGAAGACTCGATGTTATCTCATATTAATACAATAAATGAATCAAATCACAACTGCTTCCAGTTCTTGGAGTTAGTTCGTCTATCTTTGTCATTATATTTGATTAATTGATACAGTAGGCATCGTTACAGTTTGCATGCTCTCATAGTAAGTTGCATCCATTATTATTTTCAAAACTTTCTAATGATGACAATTTATATGTGATTGGTAAAACTTACAGCGCTGCAATTTGTAACTAATGCTCGTTAAAATGCATTATTTAAAATACCTACACTTCAACGTTACACCAGCTAGCAAGCGGTGAAATACTGCCAAGCATGGCCCAATAATGCACTTCTTTAGCATATGTATTACGTCTTTTTACCTTTGTTAAATAGGCACGTTTATCCAATTCCCCCCACACACTGACATTTCCTTAAAATAGGCCCTGGCTCTGCTGACCTATTGTTCCCCACTGGCAATGTAAAACATTAAAGGGAAGGGTCACCTTCTTTTCAAAGTCACCTAAATGGTCACGTTTAAAGTTATCTTCAAGTTTAATCATACGGGGTATTTTTAGCTGAAAAAAACGAAGCTGACATTTGTTTGGACAATAGATGGATAACCGTCGATTTTTTTCTCCTTCATGGCCATAACAAAATACATGACAATGTATGACGACATGTCATGCTTATGGTGTAGCTTGAGTACGAAAGCTGTTGCACGCAACAATGACGAACTTAAAGCATGCGTAGGCTGCTTGTAACGTAAACAAGCTATGATTGTTGTGATCAGTACTTATTGTAATGGTTACAGTTAGTTTGCGGCAGAATTTGCGCATGACGCAATTCTGACGTCAACAGGTATGATATGACACTACCGCCTAAGTTTCGGGGAAATTTAACTTTGTCTTCTGCAAGTACTGAGTCGAAAGTACTTAGCGTAGCTAGGTAATTATTTCACAACACATTTTTGATCTGTTCTACAAATCTGCTACATCAGTTCAAAACCCATGTTAAAGGTTATTTTTTTTCCTTTTAAACATGACGAGAAAGGAAATGTTTTCGCCTTTCGAAATGATTATTTTGACCTCCCATTTGCGTTTATTTAACACAAGCTCTTGTTTCGCCCACGTCAGTTTGCTTACTGAACAGTATGCAGTGGACAAACTGGCTACGAACCGAAAATTGAGAAATGAGGATGGTCATTATTACGAGCGAGCGCGATGCGCGGAGCGAGTCCTCATTGAATATCGGATTTTTCTCACATATAAGCGGCCGACCCGGCCGGGCAGACCGCGACGCTGGTCAGCAGCTTATATCTTTTGAACGCCACCGTCCGAATTGACAAGCGGTCTTCAGCCATATGAAAGCCCCATGCAATGAATGATTAATTAGACATGTTTTTTCTCATGTGATGAGGTCAATCTACGGCGTGCGTGACCGTGCGTCAGGGGTGTCAGGAGAACGTATTCATTCCTGCTGTAGCTGAAGAAAACGATGGACCTATAAAGCTAAAATAATTGGTGTGAAGGCTGAGACCACACCACTAAGGCAATGTTGCAGCAGGTAAAACTCTGGTCACACACTGGCAACGTGGCACGTGCACAATAGGATACCGTATCGTCCACAAAAATTACCTACAAAAACATCGTCTGCATACCGGACCTATTTCGGCAACCAAAAGTCGCAAAGACACGGTCAACATCAGATGCGTAGAAGAAACGAATCCGCCGCGTATGCACTATGTGTCGATAGCGGCGCGTGTACGTGCAAAGTTACTGGGCTATACAAGCCGCAAAATTCATAGTTTTATGAACGCTCTTCTACACACTTTAAGAATCAGATTGCCAGGCACCGTATAATGGGATGTAGAGTGATGAAACAAACACCAATGATGTAGCACCAACTGACCGATCTCAAAATATGCATTCAAAATGTAGTTTGGCATGCAGTATTTCACTGTTAAAATCCTGTCTGAAATTTTTATTGACGATTTTATAATATTCTTAATTACACCGCCGTCAGCTTCAAAACAAGGTGTGCTAGACTGACAAACAATCATGTGGCGGCTGTAAAGCACTCAAATCTCTAATCACCCAACCAAAATGAATTTTTGCCTCCAAACATGAAGTCTCTGATAATTGCAAATTTAAAATAACGCTTTCAAGAACCTGAGTTTAGTTTACGAGTATCGATTTAGGTTCGGATCTTATTTGCGACGGCAAAACAACACAGCGAAATAATTCAAAATGCATGCTTTGCACAGACGAACCTCGTTGGACGGGTGATAAATTGACGCGGATTTATTCGGACTCGCTCGTCCTTCGCCGTTTAAGGCGTCTTACTGGTATAATTTTTCCTCATGCAAAGTTTCAAGTGGAGATGTTCATAACTGATAAACAGCGCATATGATGTTATATTTTATTAGGAACCTTATTTTCAAACCAGCAGGCCGACTGCGCCACAGCCCCGCGTCCGAATGATTGGCATGGCCCTCTGACCCTTCCGACCGCAGCTGATGATGCAAACAGCCTTTGCTTTAGGTCATTGCAGCCCGGCGGCGGCGCGTCCGTTCAGCCAGGCCAGACACCTTCCAACACAATAATTGTTGTGCACATTATCAAAGGTATCCACGAATTTCACCTGGAACATAGATTTCAGAAAGTCATCTGGCTGTGAATGCTGATATGAAGCTGCGCTATATCAAGACCCTAGTACCCCTCATGCTGGGGTGCATGGTGCAGATATGCTGTCGCCTACCAAAGTTCAACAATAGGGGAACTTTGGGTAATATCGGCCAGCAGCTAATATCGGACTAGTCTTTTTCTTTTGAACTGGCTCCCCGATGCATTGAAATATATTTTATTTTCAAAAAAGGCGGCGCTGAATGTTTCCTCTTGAGATCCTACCGCTGCACGACAACCTGCTCATCCGTATGAAATTATTATGGAAATTCGTCTTTTTTCTTCTAGTGCATGCCATTGATGTATAAGCTGTTCCTGCACAGCTTGAGTGCCTTTGCAAGTCATTTGTGTGTGTTGTTTTTTTGGCTTCAAAATTCATTTATATTTCAGTTGTGATCACGCTTATTGTGTAAAACATGTCTGTCGCATTAATTTCGCCGCACTTTGAAGGTCAAACATTTCGTTTATTATCGGACACCCGTCCGATATTAGCCAAATGGTGTCCGATATTTCCCTCCCATATTTCACCAATATAATTAGGAAAGGTAGGTATACAGGCCTAACTATCAACCTATAGTTAGGTAGGTCCGTTTGGTGCCAATAGGTAGATAGATGTCTCCCTACCTGAAAAGGTACTCCGACAGGCCTGTAGGCTGTACACCATGACTTCTGAACCAATCAAAACCAACGAGCTGGCAGTTCCTTGATATATTAGATAACATATCTCGATTTATGAATTTGTAGTCATCTGCGAGTTAATTGATGACGAAATCAGTTCATTTTCTTGAGTCAAGTGATTTACTAGCGATCAAGTGATATGCGAGGAATATAAGGGAATTTTATACCTATTTTTAGAGCGCCACTCCCCCTACCACCAGTGATACCATTTACTATTGGTGACCGATGCAACCCATGATTTGATAGATTCAGTCGAACTACCTACCTACTTACCTGCCGACCAATCTACCACTATCTGCCTACCATGCCACTTACCTGCCTGCCGACGAGGTGTCATCAAATGACGTCGTTCGGCTCTCCACTCCAATCATTCGCATCCTTTTTGTTTTCAGAATTCCAACGTCGCCCCTGCGGCCCTGCCTGAAGCCTACAATGCCTGTGCGCAAAGACCATCCTCCTCGGCCTTCACCGAAACGACGTCAATGGGTGGAGGAGTACATGCGAAAGGCTTTATTTGCAGCAATGAACGGTGAGATGTCAGTTAGGAAGGCGGCGATCACCTTCTCCGTGCCACGTGCGACCCTATTTGACCGAGTGCAGCACGCAGAGTCGATTTTCGCGAGATCGTCGAAATGCCTCGAGGAACCGAACCTGGGCCGGAAACCGATCTTTACCGAGGCACAAGAACAGGCTCTGGTAGATCATCTCCTGCAACTCGATCGTCGTTTCCATGGTATGAGTCCGATGAAGGTCAGGCAGCTGGCTTTTGAGTACGCCGAGAAAAACGGTATTCGTCACAACCTCAACAAACAGAGGAAGCTGGCCGGATGGGCGTGGTACACTGGTTTCATGAAGAGACACCCCCGGCTCAGTGAATGGATGCCCGAGGCTACGAGTCTGAGAAGGATCATCGGGTTTAATCGGAAGGATGTGGACAAGTTCTACCAAAATATTTACGACGTGTTCCAAAAAGATGAATATGATGCAACGAGCATATTTAATGTGGACAAGACGGGCATAAGCACGGTGCCTACGAGGGCAAACAGATTCGTGTCGGAAAGAGGGAAGAAACAAGTGGGGTCTCTCAAGAGTGCCGAGAGGGGGACGCTAGTTACTGCGTTGATGTGCGTCACCGCCAGCGGCAGATATGTGCCATCCATGCTGGTGTTTCCTCGCGCGAAACTAAATGACAAACTGATGAAAGGGGCGCCTCCAGGCGCTATACAAGGATGCTCACCAAATGGTTGGGTAAACAGTGAGGTGTTCGCAAAGTGGATGGACCACTTCATCCACCACGTTGGCTGCTCGAAGGAAAACAAGACGTGCCTGATCATGGACAATCATGAGTCACACATAACGTTAGAAGTGTGGGAAAGGGCCCGCGAGTGTGGAATAACCACTATCACCTTACCAAGGCACTGTAGCCACAAGCTACAGCCCCTGGATGTTGGGGTTTTGTCTTCCATCAAGCAGGCCTACAACACCGCTATGAAGGACTGGGTTGTAACGAACCCCGGTCAAAGAGTTACCCTTTACGAGGTAGTCGAGATATTCGGGCAGGTATATAATCGACAAGGAACGATTTAAAAGGGGATGAGCTCCTTAAAAAATGCGGCATTTGGCCCCTGAATCGAGCTCTGTGAACTGATGACGACTTCGCTACCTTGGACGCCATCATGCCTCAACTGGGAATGGAAACCTCAGATGACGAGGAATTGGCAGCTTCCTGTGGACGCTGTGCTTGCGCCTCCTCCTCCTCCGAGCAGCCGACAGCCTCTTGTGCACACTGTCCTGGCGCCTCCGAGCAACCAACAGCCAGTTCCAGACAACAACATGATGACAATGATGAACTGTTTTCGTGGATGGATCAGTCTCCACTTCCGATGAACAAATGCGTGAAAACAAAGAAATACACGCGCGAAAAAGTGAAAAGCGAAATATTCACTTCATCGCCAATGAAAAAGAAACTGGAAGTTAAAGAGGAAAAACGCAAGAAACGAATGGAACCAAAATAAAAAAGGCAAAAGAAAGATAATAAGCGAAGTTATAGAAAAGGTAGATGAGGTGGATGTGCCGGCTTCGAGGACAGTGCGGAAAGCGTCCGTGACAGCAAGTGAAAAAGAGCAGCACCAGGGGTTAAAAGCTGGGCCATATGTCTTGGTGCGTTACGACGAGCCTGAGGCATACTATGTCGGTACTATGACAGAAATGGGAGAAAAGGAGATGAAAGTTTCCTTTCTGAAACGCAGCAAGAAGTACACAGAAAACTTCATGTTTCCAGATGTTCCAGATGTAGCCGTCATTGATCTGGAACAGATCGTGACCATCCTCCCTGAGCCCTCGCCGACCGGGGGCACAAAACGATCGGGACGATACGTTAGCTCCAAGGATGTGGAACTGACGGATTATGTTAAGTAGTTAGTGGTGTCAACTGTCAAGATGCATTCCACAGGAACGTTCATTTTCCGTTAAAACTTGAAATAAACTGAATTCGTTTGTGCTGGATTCGTTTGTGGCTTGACTATGATTTGAACGGGCTCGACTTATCGAAAGTGACTTAATTTCAACAACGGCGACTACACCTACACCTCTGATCATGGGCGGATCCAGACCTCGCTTGTTTTGCCCAATTCGTCTAAATGAACAACGTGCTTACCTTCACCACATTCTTATCTACATGAGTGTGACAAAATAAGTCACCTTCTTGGTAAAACTGGACAGCCGTTCAGAATTTACTGTTCGTGTCCCAAGTGACTTTTTTATCTGTAAAAATCGCTGTGTCTATTTGTAACATCGGAACTTGCTATCATAGTTCTATCATATCATATGCTCCTTGCTATCATAGTTTCCGAGATGATTGGGGGTTCTGTAGCGAACCCCTAAATCTAGAAAATCTGACCTTTGATGATCTCAGACCTCTGGTGACCTTAATATTAACCTGACTTAAAAAATACTGAATACTTTCGGTATAGCTTGTCTCTAGCTATCTAACTCCGTTAATCAACTTGCCGCACTGCTCGGGCACATTGGTTTAATCCCAATGTGCCCGAGCAGTGTTCAAGTTAATTATTGGCTGGGAAGCTGGATGATTTGATGAACAAGATGATCAGGTAAGCCAATATTCTAGTGTTTGCAGTTTACTTGTCATTATCCCCAGCAGGCGGTTAGTTTTTTATGTTTTGATTGCCTCTAGTAGCGTTATTCATATCCGGTAGCCAGGTATTAATGAAACAGTATGATATTTAACCTAATAATGTACCAGTAAGACACCTTAAACGGCGAAGGACGAGCGAGTCCGAATAAATCCGCGTCAATTTATAACCCGTCCAACGAAGTTTCGTCTTGGCAAAGCATGCTTTGAATTATTTTCGCTGTGTGTTGTTTTGCCGTCGCAAATAGATACGAACTAAATCGATGCTTTGAACTAAGTAGGTTTTGCAGCGTTATTTTTAATTTGCAATTATAAGCTTCATGTTTGTAGGCAAAAATTGATTTGGGTGGGGTATTAGATGGATTTGATTAGGACCTTATACAAGACTGCATCATTTTTATCGCTTAGCACCCTTTGGTTTTGATGCTACGGCGGTGTAATGAAGGAAATCTTATAAAATCAGCAATGCAAATATTACAGGCGGACTTCAACAGCGAAATACTGCATTAAAATATAAATTGATGCATGCATTTAAGAGACGGTACATGGTCTACACATTGGTGTTTGTTTCATCGCTTCACGTCCCATAGGTGCTGAGCACTGATTTAAATTGTGAAGACTTCATAAACTATCGAATTTGCGCTGTTAAAGCAGTAACTTTGAAGCGTACCAAACGCGCCGCTGATTGAAACATAGTGCATTCGCCGGCGGATCGTTTCTCTACGCATCTGTGTTGACCCGTGGTCTTTGCGACTTTATATGAGTTGGCCGAGATAATAGAGTCGGTTATTGCTAACGATGTTTTGCAGGTAATTTTCGTGGACGGAACAGGGGTGCACGTGCGCACGTGCAGTGTGACCAGAGTTTTACCTGTGCAACATTGCCAGTAGTGTGGTCTCCAGCCTGACACCAAATTTTAGCTTTATTAATGAGTCAGCCGTTTCTACAGCTAGCAGCGGATTAATACTATTCTAGACACCACGACGTGGACACGTGTCACGCGCCATGCTGACCATCCCATGAAAAAAACATGTCAATAATCATAGTGTCTTGCAATGGGGACTATTCAGATGGCGAAAACTGCTTGTCAATCAGACGCGGGATTCAAAAGACTATAGCTTCTGAAGACGTCGCGGTCTGGCCGGGCCGGACCCGGCCGGGTCGGGTCGGCCGCTTATATCTGAGAAAAATCCGGTATTCAATGAGGACTCGTTCCGCGCTTCGCGCTCGCTCGTAATAAATGGATCATTAAGTTTTATTTTACAATCTGAAATATACAGATTCCTAGTGGTTCTAGATTATATCTAACTCCGTCAAGTCAACCTGACCTGCGAACTTTGACATTGGCGGTCAAATGACAGGTATCGCATGTCCTGAATTTATTCCCGGATGCTTCCAAAAGTGGTTCTAAACAATAGAAGGGGTCCTATTTAACGCTCGTCACAGTGACCGGACCCATGGCCCTTGACCTTGGAGGTCAAGTTCAAGGTCAAAGGACTTGTTACCGCATAACGCCCCAAATGTATTGCCGGATCCTTCCGAAAGTATTCCTAAATGATAGAAAGGGTCCATATCTAACGTCCGTCAAAATGACCGGACCCGTGAACTTTGACCTTGGAGGTAAAATGACGGGTACCGTATAACGTCCCTAATTTATTGCCAAATCCTTTCAAAGGTGGTCTCAGATGATAAACAGGGTCAATACCGAACGTATTTCACAGTGACCTGAGCGTGACCTTTCACCATAGAGGTCAAATTCGTGGTCAAATGACGAGTTACCACATAACGTCCCGAATTTTGACCGGGTTCTTCCAAAAGTAGTCCTAGATGATAGACAGGGTCCATATCTAACGTCGAGGTCAAATGACGGGGTACCTCCAAGACCTCCTCCCATTCAACCTTCAAGTTCAAATGGCATGGGTCAGTTCACGGTGACGGACGTTACATATGGACTATGTGTATCATCTAGGAGTACTTTTGAAAGGATCCGACAATAAATTCGGGACGTTATATGGTACTCAGTTATTTGACCTCCAAGGTCAAAGGTATGGACAGGTCACGGTGACAGACGTAAGATATCGACCCTATTTATCATCCGAGACCCCTTTTGGAAGGATCCAGCAATAACTTCGGGACGTTATGCGGTTTCCCGTCATTTGACCTCAAATTTCACCTTCAAGGTCAAAGATCAATGGTCTGGTCACGTTGACGGACATTAGATATGGACCCTGGGGCATAGCATGACAGATAGACCCAACAAATCTCGAAATAACACTCTACACCTCAGATTTCGATTAAACTATGTCTGAGAGGTTATCTGAGCCGTAGTTTCACGCTGTGAACTTTTCAGCCTCGTCTGTCGAATGATTTTCGAGTTATAGGCTCGGGTTTTTTTATATATTGCTCAAACCTTTTATTTTCAGTGAGCGATGTCTCCAATTTGAATTATGAGAGTCATATAAACCTATTTATCATAAGAAACACTGGAATCCATAGATTAATGACGTCATTAACATTTTTGTAAATGTCAAAATTTTGTTATTTTAAAACTGATATACGTAGGCTGATCAAAAAGTATCCGACTTTTGTCCACCAAAAATAAGCAAGCATGTTGACCGAGTTCGGACTCTATACACCTTCAAGGTACGTCCCTTGCGTCTCTACACAGTTAGCCCAGTGGTCCAGCCACTGCAGGACAAAATGTGAGAAGTCACTCTTTGCGATCACCAACAGGGCCTTCGTCGCATTTGTCTTGATCTCCACGGTATCCTAAAAACGTTGCCTTTCAGTGACATTTTTAACTGGAAAAATAGCCAGAGGTCACCTGGAGCCATGCCAGATGCGTATGGGACTAGACGCACATTTGACACAGTTCAGCATGTCCATTGCGATGTCAAGGCGAATACGTTGTTGTTCACGCGTGAGGAGCTGAATTTTGAGCTGAGGTCATGAATTTTGCTACGACCCTGTGAATGGCCAATTTATCTGTCAAAATGGCTTCTGCAGAGCCATATCCAATGCCAAACTTTTTTAATATTGTTTTTATATTTTTGTATTTGGAAAAACCATGGTCATTAGCACACCTTTGGTAATAAATTTGCACGTAATTATGCTAGAGAGCTTCACTCATCATCATTATATTAGTCTCGTCGAGCTGCATTCAATGATGCATAACATGACCATTGCAGGTCGCCCCATGACCCTAATGTCACGTGACCTAAGGTTGATTTTCCAAATGACCGGACTTGATTATACATATGCAATAGGAAATATGTCGAAAATCGGAATTTGGAAAGGCCACATACAAAACTCGCGTGATTTGACCAGATGTGAATGTTTGAGAAGTCAAAATATTTGAATTTTCTATAAATTTTATATTCAATTTTGCTATGGTTTGTGACGATTCTGATGATACATAGGTTTATATGACTCATATTATTTAAAGGAAATAGTTCACCTTCAACAGGGGTTTTGAACTGAGATAGCAGTTTTGTAGGCCGTGTTAAAAAACCTGCACTGCAGTCTGCAAGTTTTCTGGACTGAAAAGGCTCTACAGCCGAATATATTTGACTTTTTGTCGAATGTGGGCCATAAACAAAGAATGTCAAGAATGTAGGC
>VOPJ01016159.1:0-20784 GCA_014673585.1 Semibalanus balanoides | reverse complement strand
CGGGCCGAGTCAGCAGTGTCGCCGGCGTCAGCCATGTTCAGTCCGCTCCGGGCCGAGTCAGCAGTGTCGCCGGCGTGTCTCGCCAACACTACTAGTCCAGCTCCGTGGCCGGCGATGTTGAAGGCGGTGGCGGCAGGTAGGAGGGTTGGTTGGAGCTTCCGTTGCTGATGTCATGGCCGGTAGTGGCAGGTGCCGTCACCCGACCGTCACCAGCCAGTCTGCACCACAGGGTTACCCTGCGACACAGGGTCCTTACGGCGGCGCTCCGCAGGCATTGTTGGCGACCGCTGTGTGTCACCGCTGGTTTATGACGCCGGTGTATCGTCAATGCCATCTCTGCTGTGCGGCTCATTGTCTCGCTTTGATGAACGTCCGGCGAGCAGCACAGTTGCAGCCAGCTGGCGAGTTTGTTTAGTCGTGAGTCGCTGCACGGCCGAACTCGCGAATATTTATAGGGAAATAATGAACTTCTATTTTTGTCAGCAGCAATTTATTAGGCTTCCGTTATGGTATAGCAATTATGTAATTTTAATTTAAGAAAAAGTAAATACAATTATTCCTTCATTCGATGTTGTAAGTTTTTACAAATTAGAAGCTAGTACATATACTTCTTTCGAAACTCATGAGCAGTGTTTTCCCTGTGGCGGCGCCAGGGGTCAAACGTAGGTGAGGCAGTCAGGAGGTGGGGGGGGGTCGTTATTTTTTTGGTAGGTTGATAAATATATGCAGAGGAGATCACCACAGTTACAACTTCACCGCTACACGCAGCCGGTTTATATGCTGTGCCTGTCACAGGGGCGTGGAACTCATTTATTGAAGTTGGGAGGGGGGGAGTGGCAAAATGCATTGTTTAAGTCGTTCTTTCATGCAACGTCCATAGGCGTAATGTTAAAATCCGAAAATGTTGGGGGCAGTTGCCCCCCCCTGGCCATAGGTCCTACGCCTATGGGCCTGTCATCACATTTAAATTTAATTGGAAATAGGCAAATATTATTACGTAGTGTGTGCGTTACGTAAGGCTTGTCAACTGCATTCTGCTAGTTGACAAGAATTGTGCGATCGCATTTAAGAATAGTCCTCAGAGCTTTCACATAAAATCATTCGGTATGTGCGTAGAACACGGCTAATAAAAATGCATAGAAATATAATGTCGTATTATTTGTAATATAAATTATCTGCCCATCTCCTTGCAGCAATATGTAACTATAAGGAGATTTAAAAATTGATCAAACCATCAGAAAAAGATTCCATATGTAAAATATCCCTAAACATTGTAATTCAAATTTCGGCGCCTGTCACAGAGGTCCTTTGCTGCTGCTGCCGCGTTTACACCGCATCGGATTTCTCCGGAACAGAAGCGCCCGGCTAAAACTCAGCTAGATCCTGGAGCGCTTGAGATACCGCCAAAGAAAGAGACCTGGAGCCGAAAACAAGCCGTTTTGGGTGTGGGCAGTGCCTCACAGCACCAACTTTTCACAATGCTAACTTGTCCATAGCTAGGCTGATTTGAGCCTAACGAAACCAACATAAATATTGTAATAACATGGAAATGAGACGCGTTTTAGCTGCTTGAATTTTTTTTTGTCTATTAAATATGTATTTTCTTATATCCCTACTAAAATCATGATAAAATTAGGGAAAAATAATATTATACTTCATATGTTTGGCTATTTAAGGTAAGGCACTGCCCTATAGAGTTCAGTGGCACTGCCTCATCTGCCTCAATGGAAGAACCGTCACTGGTTTTCTCATCACCATTTGATGCGCGCCATATCTGGCGCAGGTGTTTCAAACTTGTTCAACGCTGGGAAATGTCCCTGAAACAAATCGCCGACACTAAATTAAGCCCAGGTAGGTCGTTGTCCAAGTGCATCGATGAGCTTCTGATGTAGTTTCCCGTTGCTTTATTGTTTGTTTGTTGTTGTATTTTGGGGGGGAGAAAATGATTATCTTTCATGATGATAAAAAGCAGTATTATATACAACCAGAATCAAAACTATCAAAACTCCTAATGTTCAAAATAAATGAAGCACTTTTCACAAATTGAGGGTCACAACCACTAAAAAAGGCCGCCATAAAAGTGCATTCATGAACTGCTAATTTGGTTACCATTTAATTCAATGGTTATGAGATATAGAGGACCACAGGGCATATAATCACAAGAAGCAGAACACACAAAATATTTTCCATTTCATTTAATAAAAAAGAAATGCGGGAAAACCCCGCAGTTTGATGAGGACCAAAAGTTTTTGCCAGCAGGGGCGTATCCAAGGAGGGATCCTAGGATCCCCCTGAGCTCGCAAAGGGCCCTTTTGGGTCGGCCCGCTTGGGCCTCGGAGGGGGCCTAGGAAGGTGCCTCGGTGCTGAACAGGCACGTAGCCAGGGGCGGCACTTCAGAGGACCTTTAGACTCCTTTAGGGCCCTCTCTGAAAGACCAGAGGACCCATTAGACGTTAACAAAAGAGCCCTGTGCAATGTGCATGTCAGAGGGGCCCTTGTCTAGACAGAAAGGGCCCCTGAACGGGTCAGAGGGCCCCTGAGCACGTCGGATGGGCCCCTAGCCAGCACAGAGGGGGCCCCCTGGGCAGGTCGGAGAGGCCTTAAGTATGTAGGCAAGGCGACAAAGCAGCCAGCGCAGTCCCTTGCCAGGTCGGAAGGGCCCCTCAAAAGGCTGGAAGGCCCCTGAACATACCAGAGGGCCCCTGACTAGACAGAATGGGCCCCTGGTTG
Source organism: Semibalanus balanoides (assembly GCA_014673585.1). Classification (NCBI taxonomy): domain Eukaryota; kingdom Metazoa; phylum Arthropoda; class Thecostraca; order Balanomorpha; family Balanidae; genus Semibalanus; species Semibalanus balanoides. The sequence goes on along the minus strand of VOPJ01016159.1, from coordinate 18,054 downwards.
GGTCAGAAGGGCCCCTGAACATGCTGAATGGACCCCTAGTCAGCACGGAAGGTCCCAGGGCAAGGCAGAGGGGAACCTGGGCAAGTCGGAGGATCCCTGGGCAGGTTGGAGGGCTCTCTGAGCACGCCGGCAAGACGGCAAAGCAGCTAGCGCGGTCCCTTGCCAGATGACAAGGATAATAAGGGCCTCTGACCCTCTGACAGAAGGGCCTCTTACAATGACGAATTGGCCCCTAGCCAGTACAGAGGGGCCAGAGCAGGTCGGGGGCCCCTTGAGCATGTCGGCAGGGCGACGAAGCAGCCAGCACAGTCCGACCAGAAGAGTCGCTGGGCAGATTGGAGGGGCTTCTGGGGAAGTCAGAGGGGCTCCTGGCTAGACCGAAAGGTTCCCTGGGCGGGTTGGAAGGGCCCTTGAACATGCCGGATGAGTTCCTAGCCAGACTGGAGGGGCCCCTGGCCAGGTCGGAAGCACCTGTGAACAGGCCAAATGGGCCCCTTGACACACAATATAGGGACTTATTGGAAGGTCAGAGGGGTCTGGTCAGACCGGAAGGGCCGAAGCATATTGTAGAGATCCCATATAAAGATTAAATACAAAGAGGTGAAAATATTCCACAAAGATTAAAGATTAAACTCCACAAGAAAAAAGTTAACATCGAATTCGAAGGCTTCGGGTATATTGTCCTTCGTCAGCCTCTCGCCTCTGGTCTTGAACAGGGTTGCCATATTGGCATATTTTTCCCAGAAAACACAACTTTGGTATATTTTTAGGTGCTTGGCTGTACGTTTTTAGTGTTTGGCATTTTCGTCAAAATTGGCATATTTCTGGCATTTTGAAGAAACTCTAGCAGTTTCAGTCCAGCAAATAGCAGCCAAATAAAAATGGTTTTGTTCTGGCATATTCCACTGATTTGAGCATTTTTGCCGCGTTTTGAGGCGTTTTGCCCCAACGAAACTTGGTCTACCCTGGGGTCTGTCATCCTTGCAGCCCCCATAGGCTCAAATTGCTCAGGGTAATAGAAGATTGGCAAGGGGTCCAATGAAAAAGAAGAACCACGGATGTTCATCACCCGAAAAACACACAAACGTGGGTCTTCCTAGAAACGTGACGTCAGTTATGACCATGATTTTTGGTGCATCGACATTCTTGGGCCTTTTAACATAAGCGAAAGAATGAGATTGTCAAAATACGGGTAACTGAGGAGCAAAATGTTATTTAGATAGGTTAGAGACCTGGGGTTGATCTTTTTTATCGCTTGTTTTATGTAAACCGGATGAATATAATTATATATTAATAGTCTGTCAAATATTTCATGTTTTTATTTATTTGCATGGTGGCAAGGGGATCGGCATCCAAGTCACGTCACCACCCCTGAGTCGGATTCGGTCTAATTGCCGGATGACTCTACTTTCTTATAGGGCCTTGGATTAACCTACTTTATCAAAACTTGTACAAACCTGATGTTTCCGGTTTTAAAGGACGGGAACTTATGATAAAATGGAGCGAAAGACTGGCATGTTTATTCCCTTTTTTATATTTTCATGAAGTTTCGTTGGCATGTTTGGCACAAAATTTCACCAGGTTACGAATATTTACTCGAGCAGGGGCGGATCCAGCCGCTCGGTTTGGGGAGCCAACTTTTTGCGGCAAAAAGGTACCCCATTTTTTTCCTCTGCGGATTTGGGCTTGTCACTTTATTTGGCATTCGAGAAAAAATGGGAAAAAAACAAATTTTTCTGAAAAACTATAAAAAAAACGTTCTTTTGGTAAATAGAAAATCGGTGAAAATCACTTTTAAACACACAAAACACCATTTACGTAGCATATACACACGTAATTAACAGTAACCTTTATCTCAAACCAACTCGCAGGGGCGTCACCGATAATTATTGAGGGGGTCGGCTGAAATGACGAAAAAATGTCAGCCAGAGTCAGCCGAGCTGGTTAGTGTGCCCCTGCTCCTGAGATTGGCCTCCGACAGCCGTCTGTATCAGTCAGCCGAGCTGGTTAGTGTGCCCCCTGCTTGCTGAGATTGGGCTCCCGACATGTCACCGTCCATGTAACGATTACAGCTCGGAACCGAGGCTAGTGGGATTAGTGTCACATCTGCTCACTGAGAATATGCCTCCGACACCGTTCTGTTATTAACAGATGCCGAGCTGGTTAGTGCTAGCCCACTGAGCCTCCTGAGATTGGCCTCCGACAGACCGTCTGTACATAAGTCAGTACTGAAGTTGGTTAATGTGTGCCCCCATGCCTGCGCTGAGAATTTGGCCTGCGCGAAGCCGTCTGTATCAGTCAGCCGTAGCTGGTTAGGGTTGGGGGGGGTTGTGGGGGGGGTGGCCCACACTTGCCTCCTTGAGAGTATTAGGATGTGGTCTACACAGAGAGACAGCCGTCTGGTATCAGTCGAGCCGAGCTGGTACTTAAGTTGTGCCCCCTCTCGTCTCACTGGAGATATGACCTCGGAGCGACAGCCGGTCTGTAAAACAAGTATCAGCCAGAAGTCATGGTATTAATGAGTTCCTCCGTGACTCGTTGAGACTTGAGGACACCTCCGTACAGCCGTCAGGTATCAAGTCACAGCCAGAGCTTGCGTCTAGTGTGCCCCCTGCTGACTGCAGAATTGGCCCCGACAGCCCTCGTCTCGGATAAGTGCTAAGGTGCGAGCTGGGTGGTTAGTGTGCCCTGCTCCTGAGATTCGGCCTCCGACAGCCGTACTGATATACTTCAAGGTCAGTATGGAGTAACTGGGATAGAAGTGTGCCTCACTGCTCACCTGGTAGGATTGGTCCTCAGCGCGCAACGAGAGCACCGTCCTTGTGATTCAGTTCAGCCGTAGCTGGTCTGTTGTGACACTGCTGTAGCTGTTTCGCCAGATTGAATTTGGCCTACCGAGCCGTCTGTATCAGGTCGCAAGTTCTGCTCGTCCCGAGCTGGTAGTGGTGACCTCCTGCATCACTGAGATGTGCCTTCACGCAGCCGTCTGTATCAACAGGCCGAGCTGGTTAGTGTGCCCCTGCTCTCCTGAGATTTGGCCTCCGACAGCCGTCTGTATCAGTCAGCCGAGCTGGTTAGTGTGCCCCCTGCTCCTGAGATTGGTCCTGCGGTCCGGCACAATCGCCGCAAGGTCAGGCGCTCCCCTTCTACGCGGGCCGCCGGCCGACTCCAGTCTATATAGGAGACAGCGCGCGACCAGCGGCGGCGCACAGTTGACGATTCTGGCGCAGCGGTAACACCAGCCGTCGGACCGCTCCCCAAACCATGGCCCCACAGCAGCAGAGCAGATGCCGGCCGGCCTGGCGACTGGCGCTGCTCGCAGTCCTGGCCACCGCCACCGCCACCGCCGCCGACGACAGCCACTCCGGGAAGGACAAGACGACGTCGGCGGCCAAGAAGCTGGAGACTAGTTTCCTGCTGGAGCCTCGTTCGCTGCCGCCCACCTGTCCGCCGCCAGACTTCTTCTATGAGAGCTGTTACATGGCCCACGAGTTTGTCGCGTATCGCAGCCAACACCCGAGGCACAGGCTGGAGCATGAGGTGCACTTCAGGCCAGTAGCGGGGCCGCCGCAGCAGCTGCAGCCACCGCAGCTGCCGCGGCTTCCTCCGCAGCTGCCGCCGCCACATCGCAGGCCTTCATTGGTGACATTTGTGGCTGAGGAGACTCGCCCGAGCCGGCGGGACCCCTGGTACCAGCCGGGTCACAAGAGAGGTCACATTGGCAACACACCAGCACATCGGCCCGACTGGCATGTGGCCACCACCGGCCGCGACAACCAAGTCTGGAAAGAAAGTAAGTTGCGTAGTACTGGCCAGACCAGAGGCCGTTCTCATAAAAAAATCGAGCCGCTGGCTCGCTTTTTTATAATGTGCTTTGAACCAGGCGCAGGAGATGTTTAGCGTCGAAATAGCGTCTCAGATTTGCAGCAGCAAAGCCAATTACCGATGTAGATATAGTATATATATATATATATATATATATATATATATATATATATATATATATATATATATATATATATTATAATATATTATATTATATATAATATAAGTATAACATATTATATAACACCTACCTGCAGTATATGGCTATAAAGTATACACCTACTGAGGTGATGTGTTTTGTATCGTGTATATTTATTTATTGTCTTTGATCTTCTTATGACTCACCTGTAGTGGTTATTTATACCTGATGGTGATCAAGCGTAAATAAACTGATATATTTATGTATATATATATATATATATTATATATATATAATATATATATATATATATACTATACAATATGAAATATATGTATATAGATATATATAATATATATTCATATATATATATTCATATATATATATATATATTTATAATATATACTTATATAGATATAAATATATATAGTAATATATATAAATATATATATATATATAGTTATATATATATATATAGTATAGTATATACCTATATATAATTTATGAATTGTGTCATTAGTCAAGATTCAAAACGGAACTATTAATTTCTGTTGCCTGAGGATCCAGAAGAACGATACTGATGTTCGTTTTTTTCCAACTCGCTTAACAAGAGCGGCGCGGAGTACGATAATTTTGCCTTATATCAATACATTAGCAACATCAGCGTCGCCCTGGTGGTGGATGTATGCACTAACGTACCAACATTCATTCAGAGGGTCACTGCGGCTCTTCAATTGCAGTGAGGATGACAGAAAAATGTGTAATATTATCACAACACTTCACACACCATATGTAGCAAATAATATTGTAAATTGATCATTACATTCACCTCATTTAGTGCTGGAGAATATAAGGCTACCTACAAGTGTGATGTATGTAGGTTAACCCAGCCCCACTGGGCCTCTGCATTTCCTGCGCCCGACTGGGGGGTGTTTGAACACACACCCCCTCTAACTCGGCTCCTATGGCACGTAGACCAAAACATCAAAACAAAAACACATTGTTCGAAAAATAATTTCGAAACCATTTCATACTTTTTTTCGTTCACGTCAAAACTCAGGTCACCAGAGGTCATTGAAGGTCAAATTTTCCAGTAAAAGGACATCGCTGAAGAAACCCCAAAATATCTCGGAAACAACGCTATCTAGAAACAAACGGTCTTAAGACAATCGATAGCCATTTAAATTTGCAATCCACCTAGTTGTTCTCAAATTTGACCTCAGGTCAATTGTTTAGGCTCTAAAGGTCATTTAAGTCAAAAATGCTAATTTAAATATTTTAGCTAATAACTTATCTAAAAGGATAACGCAATACTGTTTATGCCATCGTGTTTGTCTCGTCAACGTGCTTTACATTATGTAAAATTGTATCATGTTAGGTCAACTTAAAATGATGACCTCAGGTCAAGGTCAAGTGGTGACCCAAATGGCAAATAGGTCATGTTGCATATCAAGAGACGTGTCTTGACGAGACAAACGCATTGGTGAAAGTTGCACTTCTCTATCTGCATTATGCCCAGAGTTATTGACGAAAAGGTTTGGTGACCGTCGATGCCTGAGACTGATCCCGTATCGGTCACTGAAAAAACCTGCACTTGGATCATACATGATATCCTATGATAACATTATCTAGAAGGAAATGGACTGATATCGTCGAAAAATAAAGCATTTGAAATATTGTCTCCATTGACTTATAATGGGGAGGTCACAAAATTGACCCGACCTCAGGTCACCGATATAAAAAAAAATCCGAGATACACATTTTCTAGATACTGATGACTTAATGTAATCCTAAAAGTTTGGTATCGACCCTTAGAAACTGTGCTCATGGTACGACCGCAAACTTTTTGGGAGGTGGGGTCACTTGACCTGACCTCGACCTGGTGACCTGACCTAATCTGACACAAAGCTTGCTTTTTCTCAAAATGTGCGGAAAGAATCAATGACAAGTTATGCTAAATTTGGCGGCGCTACGCGCCGCCGTTTTTTCGTTATCTCGATAAAACAGGAGGGGGTGTTCAAACACCCCCAGTGGGGCGCGGGTTAAGGTACGCTTAGTGTGAATGCTGGTCATTAGTCAATGAACCATGCAACTCCACTTTAATATGCAGAGGAGATTGCTACGAACAATGAACATTGAATGTATTAACCCGCGCCCTGGTGGGCCTCTGAGACAACTTCCACCCCTGTCCGCCCCTGTAGCTCAGTGGGAGAGCACTGGACTTCTGACCTATCCCGGTACTGGCAGCCTGGGTTCGAGTCGCTTCGGCGCTCGCTATTTGCTCCTGAACTGGGATGGCCTCGGTCGGTGGCAGCGGTCGCACTAACAGGCCAGGTGAACGTCAAGTGAGCGGGCGGACAGTCCAGTATGTCGGGCACGTAAAACTTTCGTCTCTAAAACTTCTGCCGGCCAACAGGAATTGCCGCGATCGGGTGGTGAGGTCATGGAACCTCGCAACAAGCTCTGCCTTATCGCGTGGGTCCTGACCTCGGAAAAGCGCATCCAAATAAAAAACTTGGACTAAATTTATAAAAAAATCGCCATGGTGGGGGGTCAAAATGACCTCCCTTCTAACTCGAAACGAAAAGGGATAGAAAGACGCGGAAAAAGGCGTTCGAAAGCTCTCCACGTATACATTCGAAGTAACCGAGACAATTTTAGCTAAGGTCAATAATGAGGTCACCAGAGGTCCATTCAAAAAGGTCAAATTTTCACAGGTTTTTGACTTCGGCTTCGAACAACCCGTTATATCTCATGATCTATGATAGCTAGGAAAAACGAAACAAAATCGAAGCTAATAAATTTGCAATCGCGCTAGGTGTCGTCAAAATTGAGCTCAGACAATAGTTTAGGCTCAGAGGTCCATCGAAGGTCAAATTGCAGTTTCTGTAGAATTTGTTTTCCTGAATAACTTGTATCTAAAAACGATAGAGCACAATTTAACACTCTCATGTTTGTCTTTCAAAGCGCTTGAAACATATACATGGTGACCTTGTGAGGTCCAATTTCAAATTTTTGCCTCAGGTCAAGGTCCATTTGTGACCCGAGTAGGTCATTGCTGCATATGAGGCGATGCGAACAGACGAGACAAACACTTTTGGTGTCAACTGCTCGTCTCTATCTCTTTTATATCATAGTTATTATCAATCATCTGCTGATTGCTCCAGATGACCTCAGAGTGACCTTGTAGAGATCACTGTAGCAAAATTGTACCTTGATCCATCCAAGAATTAGCTAAAAATAACATGATTACTGAAAGAATGAGCCTGTCCAATGCATATTTTCTGAATAGGAAAGCATTGTTTATTTTCCCATTCACTTATAATGGGGAGGTCAGAAAATTGACCTGACCTTAGGTCACCGATACAAAAAATATTAGATACACAAATTGTAGGTTCTTATGATCTTATGGAATCCTGAAAGTTTCAAATCTTTCGGACAAAAACTGTGGCATTGGCACGATCACAAACATTTTGGAAGGCAAGATCACTGAAAGTGACCTGGTGACCTGACCTCATATGACCTGAAGTCAAATTTGGACAAAGTATGGGCAATCGATGTTCGAACAGCTGTGCAAAATTTGGCGGCGCTGCGCGCCGCCGTTTTCTTGCTATTCCGGAAAAACATTAGGGAGGTGGTCAAATTGACCCCCTCCATTAGGGCGAGGGTTAATTAATTAACATTATTAAAGGTACTTATTAATCATTTGAACATCTGGTACATATAACTTTTATAACATATTAACTTCCAATTAACTTGCCGAAAATATATTTAACATTTCCGAATGATTGAGGAACAACGCGTTCCTAACAAGCTAGCTGATGTGACGACTTAAAAATTGCAGAACAAATAGCCAGAAATGACATTTAGCTGCTCACCTACCAACCAACCAACGACAACAAAAGACAGCATCATTTAGCAGCAAAACATTAAAATGATACATAAAACACGTATACGACGGCGGCGGCGCTCGGGACGGGGCACGGTGAAGAATACCACTGGTTTTAAAGTTCTTTATCATGACTGCTTGTTGGTCGGCGGTCGCGTCTTGCCCCTGCTTCCAGTCATTAACTATACTGCGACCAGCATCACCGAGCTGTTCTTCTGGGAGACAGATCTGGTGAGTGAACAGCCGCTCACGTCTCAGCTCCGTGACGACAAGCTAACGAACCTCGCTAGCACGCCGCTTCAGGTCGAGGTCTTCTCGGTACGCGGTGGCTGTTGTGGAGCGTGCGGTAAAGGTGATGACAGAGGCTGCTGGTGCGGTGTTTGGCGAGGAGCAGCGTCACGACTCACGGGCTCATTTGCCGCTGGCTCTGTCACCTACCAGAAGGAGCGAGACCGCCGACCAGCAAACAGTCATGATGAATAGTAGTGATGTCATTTTACGAAAAAAAATCCTGACCAATACCAATCCAATACCGAACAGTAGCCTTTTTCATAAAGATGTACACACCGGTTGTATGTGCAGTTTGTAGGTTTGTAGTAGGCACATATATGTTATATGTAGTTATATTAACATATTAAAATATTATAGAAACATATTATATGAAGGCACATTTACAAATCTACTTACACAGTGTGTAATTATTTATGAAACGTATTGAATATGTTAGTTGTACAATCGGAATCTACAACCTACCCTACACATACAATCGGTGTGTAGATATCGTTATGAAAAAGGCTACAGGAGGCATTTTTGTTGACAAAAAACCGAGCGATTTTGTTAGAAGCCAAAATTGTCCAAAATTTGACCGATTTTGAAATTGTAGGTGGTGGAGGTGTAGGTATGTAATATGTATATACTATATTGTATAATGCATACAATACTTATTTTAAGGAGCTCACTTACTCTTGCAAGCAATATCTTCTATCTTAATATAATGTGTTCTATTGAGTATTTATATTGATTGATTGAATTACTGCTATCTAAGTTCAAAACCCCATGTTGAGTGAACTATTTCGTTTAACCTGCGCCGGGCCGGGGGGCGTTTAGACGCCCCCCCCCCTTCAGGTTTTTCCTGGACATCGGGAAAACGGTGGCGCATAGCGCCGCAAAAATTCAGTACCTGTTTATTCATTCTTTGCCCAGCTTTCGCTATTTTTGACTTCAGGTCATATCAGGTCAGGTCACCAGGCCAGGTCTGTGACCCCGCCTCCAAAAAAGTTAGCGGTCCTACCAAAGCCATATTTTTTAGTTGATCGGTTTCATACTTACAGGATTTTATGAGAGCATTCCTACCTATAGTTCGCATATCTCGGATTTGTCATATCGGTGACCTAAGGTCAGGTCATTTTCTTGAACTCTCCATTATAAGTCAATGGGGAAATATTCAAATGTTTTCCATTCTGAGGATACGCATGATATCAGCCCAATTCCTTCTGTATCATGCTATTATTGGCCATTATTGAAGACCAATGTGTAGTCTTTGTTCTGGTATCCCTAGAGGGTCAGCCGAGGTCATCCGAGGTCACCAACTCCAATAACTCTCGATGAAATTGAGATAGAGAAGTGAAAACAGCACCAATGTGTTTCTCTCGTCAATACACGTCTCTTAATGTGCAACATGACCTTACTGGGTCACCACTTGACCTTGACCTGAGGTCACATTTCTAGGTTTACCTAACCTGGCAATCATATGCATGATTCGAAGCGCCTTGACGAGACAAACACGACAGTGTCACAATTATTTCCGTATCTCACTTAAGTAAACAGTTATTCGTGAAAACAGTTTTGACAAAAACAAATGTTTGACTTTCGATGACCTCTGGAGCCCAAACTATTGACCTGAGTTGAAATTTGATGGAATGTTATCGATTGCAAATTTCAATGGCCATGTATTTTTTTTTCTGTTTGCTGCTAGCTGTCATAGTTTCTGAGATAATTTGAGGTATCTGGAACTAAGTCCTAAATCTAGAAAATCTGGCCTTTGATGACCTCTGGTGACCCTAATATTGACCTGAGAAAATTTGTCATCGAAATATTTGCCAAATGCCTTTTGACAAGCTCTCGAATGGTGTTTTTGGTTTATGCCTTGGTTCCATAGGAGCCAAGTTAGAAGGGGGCGTTGAAACGCCCCCCCCCCCCCGGCCGAGGAGGTGGCGCGAGCACCGGCCCGGCGCGGTTTAAAGGCGTGTGCCTACTCACATTGTCATGTTGAGTTGTTGACACTTAGTCTGTAGAACATATTTTTTTCTGAATTTAGCCATTACTTCATTTCCCCAGAATCATTAAGTTGTGAGATATTCCAAAAGTCGCCAATCACATACTGGCAAGTAGATTAATTATCAATAGTCGCCAGAAGAGCTTTCGCACTAGAGCATTGCTCTTTAAATTTACCAACGCTAGCAGATATTGTTAGTGCTGGGCCAGTGCGCCATATAGTAACACTTCGCACTTCTGTTATATAGTGACGATCGATTTAATTGAGGTTTGAAACCAAAGCAAATGCAAAAACAGAATATAAGTAAAAATTCAACTAAGGGGTCATACATTCAGTGAATTTGTGTTCGTGACCAATAATCCAAAGCAATAGCTTCTTACCGTAATAAAAATATATTTGACATTTCAAAAGAGTAGGCACACTCCCTTTAACATATACGCCACGAGTTTCCGTCTCTCCATGACGTGTCAGTAATCAGCCTGGCTGAGCGTCACTGTCACCAGGCCCGCCTGTGTGATTGCAGGTGAACTTCCGGCCATAGTGTGAGGCCATGTCACCTGTGAATTGTCGCCGGTCACCTCAGTGGCTCGGGCGAGCCATGGTCAGTGGTGACGGCGGGCTCCAGTCGCCCCCGCCCCCGCCGGAGACGGTTCCCCTCGGCTGCGTGTTCAGTGTTTAGTTCAGCAAGGCTTGTGGGCGCGCGCACAAACTATTGCATGACACCGGAACGACGGCTGGGCACAGCTAGCTGGCCTTCAGGCGGCGCGCTCCATACCAGGGCCGCCGGCACTGCACGGCTCCTGCACGGCCGGCCGACTGATAGTGCTCTCTGATAGTGCTGCCCGGCCATAGTGTTCTCACCGAATCACCGCCGCTGATAGTGCACTGACCAAATCACCTCCGCGTTGAATAGTGCTCTGACTATAGGACTGTTAAGTGTGACGTCAAGGATCCAACAGCTGACTGCGCTAGTGCCTTAGATATAGCATGGATGAAGGAGCCTCAATTCTGGTACACTTATTGTTTTCTGACGCCCCAAAAAATGTCATGGAGTAAAGCAAGATGCATATTTTAATTTTGATCCATTTTGTCTGCATTGTTGTTAGGGAGATATAAGGAAAAGCGGATAACTTGGGTGGGCTGCTAAATAAAAAGGGCGTTTTACATGCACAAATTTTCTAGTCACAAAATGACACAAAATGATAAAACATAAGAATTGGCGTTTTATATGCCCGAATTATCTAGTCACAAAATTAAACAATGCGAGTCAAAACGTAGGCACCCGAGTGTCGCAAGAAAATAAAACAAATACAAAATAATTAACACAGGTATCAGTTGTATATAGTATATTAGTAGTACCTATATTATAGTATATTAATAGTCTAGAAGTGAACGCCAGTTCTCTAGTAGTTCCAATGCATTATCTTTAAATAAATGGGATAAAATGAAAAATATAAAGCCCTCTGCCAACATGGCTTGGCATCAGGGACTATCATGGGCTGGGTGCACCCATGGGTGTCTAGTTACCCTGGGGTGCCCAGTGCCCACTCAATTCTCCCGATTGTCTTGGTTGGGTATGCATTTTTTGGCTTTTCATGGTTACTTGGTGGGCATGGGTATGACAATTTTAGGACAATGTCGCTAAGCATTCTTTTTTACTTGACAACCAGATGTATAACCAGGTAAATATGTTGTTTAAATGATAAAGGACACTTAAACAATAGACTTTGGCAATTATATGACAACAATAAATATTGGTAAGTAATAGGGCAGTAATATTTTAAAATAATGTCTGATCCTAAGTCTGATCCAATATGATAATGTTGACCGCAAAGTGTTCGAAAATCCAAATCAATAGCAACACACAGGTGCCTGCTATTATTTATCGTTACTAGTATGAAAGTTAACATGCTAGGATAATGGTTGCACATTTTATGAAAATAATTATCTGCCTTATCTGAATGGGTCCCAATGGCGTGTTTTTAAATGTAATCTTGAGATAAGTAAAAGCCATGTTAAATTAGGTTAGGGTTAGGTTAGGTTAGGTGTGGTTAGGTTAGGCTTAGTTAGGTTAGGTTAGGTTAGGTTAGGTTAGGTTAGGTTAGGTTAGGTAGTTAGGTTAGGTTAGGTTAGGTTAGGTTAGGTTAGAGTTAGGTTAGGTTAGGTAGGTGGAGGTTAGGTTTAGTTAGGTTAGTTAGTTAGATACGGTTAAAAAAAATGCCAGATGCTGTTGCTTTTCAATGGATTTTTCTTAGCTCAACATTACATTTCAAAACACGCGTCCCAATGGGCATGGGTATCAATATTATGAATTTGAATGGGTCTGGTCTGGGTCTGGTCTGAGTGTTCATGGGCTTCGGCTGGGCTGGGCTGGGTTTGGGCACCCATGATAGTCTCTGTTTGGCATCATTGGTGTGCCGGGCGTTGAAATGACCAGGTGTTGGGCGTCAGTCACGCGACTTTGGACCCAGGATTTCGCTTGCATTGAAACTGTTGTTAATTATCAATTTAATGATAACAATAAATATTTACCACCATAAAAAAACAAATTAGTTATGTTCATGAATTAATGCGTCTCTTTGGGAAAAAGTGGCCAGATAAAGTTAAATACAAATCCATTTCAAAACAATTTACAGATTAACCATTGTTTTCTCATTGCGGCGAAAACGCGTGGACCCAAAAACCAACTGGAAGTGCCTCTCGCCACAAGCGCTCCGTGCGCCGAATCGTCATGTGACGAGGCTCAGACGCCCTCACCTTATTTATATTGCCTGGAAATTGACGATGGTGCTGACAGATGGCGACAACACTGCCAACTGGCTGACACATATTATTACCTACCCACTGGCGGATCCAGAAAGTGTGATTTTTAACAGTTTGGGGGGGGGGGCAAGATCCCAAAAATCTATCGATAATTCTGAAAAACTCATCGGATTTCCGCTGCTTATGTATCAATAAAACTTGATTTAAACAAACTTTCTCCAGTAAAAGTTGGCTTAGTTTTACGACAAACTCAGGAAATGTGTCAAATTTGCGCCGATTTTGGGTGTTTTTTGGGGGGGGGCATGGCCCCTTTGCCCCCCTGGATCCGTCCTTGTACCTACCTATGTTGCATGTGTTATTGTTAACTGTCGCTGCCGAGTAGGTATTGTTCATTTACACATATATCGGCTGAAAAGTCGACATTGAGTCGATAGTGCACGCTTGACGTGTGAAAAAACGAGCTTAAAATGCGTCACTTCGATGGATCTGTTACGCACATACAGGGGAATATATGTAAGATGTGTATTTTAATTTAAATAGATTGTTTTATTACCAAATATTTATATTTGCATGACATCTCACCGCTCATGGATAATTCGATATAATTTTTCACATGCTAATGTTTGAATGTATACTAGCCAGCACGAAGCTCTCGTATATTTATTTAAAATGCATGCTGCGAATAAACTGCAATCGTATAACCTATGTTTGCTATTGTCGAGCAGGTATAAAACAGGCAGGCAGGCATCTCATCACTCACTGGCGGCATCTAGGGTTTAAGTTGGGGGGCGGGGGCGGGGGGCATTGGCTCCGTTTCATCAGCGAAAAACTGTTGACCGGGGGTTGATGGTATCGCGTCGTCTGCGCGAAAAATCGTTGGGTGTGGGGGGGGGGTGGCGTTCAAGATTTATTTATGGTGGCGTCGGGTCGCAAACGCGAAAAGTAGACGGGGAGGGGTTATCGTGTCCTTAGTGTGAAATAATCGTTGATCCGGAGAGAGGGAAATGTGTTGTCCTATTTATCACTTATTTTAGCCAATCAAGAACGCGCGGGGGCATGCTTGTATTGAATGCCCCTGCGGGGCATTCAATACAAGTAAGCGAAGGGTTCGCGTGTGTGTGTGTGTGTGTGTGTGGGGGGGGGGGCTTCTGTCCCTAATGCCACCTGGATCCACCAGTGCATTTCATGGGTACCTACAATTTATCGTGAGCTTCGCTTACGATTAGCAGCTTACGGAGGGAAGGTGGGCTGGATCGCTCCGGTCCCCAGCTTAGCAGGATAACATTAGCCCATGGGAGCGGGGGCCAACCACCTGGCTGCTCTGCTCCCCCCCCCCCACACACACACACACCACATTGTGTGACTACACTCCTGCAATTTATCATCCAGAATCGTTACTATTTTACGCTGACAATCTGATATTAGCAAAAGGCTTGTAGACAAACTTGCAAAAATATTCTGATCGACACTTTACATGGGTGGGTGATAGCTCCTTGAGTGGGTGTATTCTGATCGACACTACATGGGTGGGTGATAGCTCCTTGAGTGGGTGTATTCTGATCGACACTTTACATGGGTGGGTGATAGCTCCTTGAGTGGGTGTATTCGGATCGACGCTTTACATGGGTGGGTGATAGCTCCTTGAGTGGGTGGATGCGGCGGACAGACTGCAGGATATAATGAACAGACGTGGGACAGTTTGATGTCATTTTCGAAGTCATCAGTGCTATACTACCAGTAAAGCGCCGTTGGGCGATGAACGAGCGAGCGCTAAGGAAATGTATGGTGAATTTTAACTCAATCGGGCAGTAGTTGCTGAGATATAAAAAGGGTGCGCACGTTTGCACTTGCAGAGACCATGGGCGGATCCAGAGGGGGGCACGGGCCATGCCCCCCCCCCAAATCACCAAAAATCGGCGCAAATTTGACACATTTTCTAAGATTATCGTAAAACTAAGTAACTTTTATTAGGGAAAGTTTTGTTTTAAATCAGATACTGATACATGAGCAAGCGAAATCCGACGAGTTTTCAGAATTGTGCGATACTTTTTGGGATTTGCCCCCCCCCCCCCAAACTAAAAAAAAAAACACTCTTTCTGGATCCGCCTATGCCAGAGACTGTTGCATTGCATTTATTACATTTTAAGGTGATTTAGGGCCACCATTTTTTTGGGGAATCACCAGTTCAAGTTCCGACGGTTTCACGTTTCTCATAATATTCCACGGGAATATTGTATTTCGGTCTCTCCGAGCGACCGTGACATGTAACGTTCCACGGAATATCGTCCTCCGAAAACACGCTTAGCCATGGCCAAAAAATGCGTTTCAGAGCGCGACAGATATGGGATGTTCTTTTTGTATCTACCAAGAGCTTTAGTTAGTTGTAATGGAAGGAAAACGTCTCGGTCGAATGAGCTGGTTAAATACATAGAATATAGTGGAATACGATAACCACCAGTTGAGTGTAGACCCACCAACTTAGATATGAACTAATCTTTTTCGAAATCTGAAGCTAACAATATCGATTTTTATCTTAGCTTCGCCAATCTAACATGTGAAACAATGTATAGCCAGGGAAATACTTTGAATATTTCCCTCCGAGGCCACTGGTGCTGCTGTTGAGCTGCCGAGTCGCCGGCAAAGGACAGACAGCTCCGTACCGTACCTGTGGTGTCGTTTGTTTCGCTCTGCTGGCCGGGGGCTGCGAGCCGGCACGGGGCGAGCTGTCTCGCGCAACAGGCCAGCGAGGTCACCCATGGTCACCCGTCTCCCGCGCTCTCAGTCTTTCACGCATAGCTGGATTGATGGAGTTCTGGCCAGAAGTGTTGTGTAATACAATGGCGATTAAGCGTGATTCAAGACCTTTGGAAAGGTCACAGGTGCAGCTGTTGTGACACTGCTCTTTATCACTGTGGGCATGTGATACTGGTCCTTGCTCGATCAGGTGCAGCTGTTGTGACACTGCTCTTTAACACTGTGGCATGTGATACTGGTCCTTGCTCGATCAGGTGCAGCTGTTGTGACACTGCTCTTTAACACTGTGGGCACTGTGATACTGTTTCCTTGCTCGATCAGGGTGCAAGCTGTTGTTGACACTGCTCTTAACACGTGGCAGTGATACTGGTCCTTGCTCGTCAGGTGCAGCTGTTGTGACACTGCTCTTTAACACTGTGGGCATGTGATACTGGTCCTTGCTCGATCGGTATTATTACAGATTTGTGCTACGAAGCTCGGACTCTTCGGTAACTTGTCAGTAATAATTAACGGGAATATTGCCTAGTTGCGACCCCTTCCATTTCTAGCCCCCCACTCCCTCACCCTCACACTCCCTCAGGAAACTCGTCGAAGGAACTGCGAGGTTCACTACAACTACAGGCCAAAAAAATTAACTTTTAAAAAATAACGTCATGAGCTGCTCATAGTTAGGAAGCCATCTTCAATCAATCCATCAAAAATCAATCAATCAACCAAAAGCCATCAAATCAAGACCAGAAAGTCAATCAAAAGTAAAGATATTAATTGGAATTTAGTTTGTATATCATCCATACGTGGTTCTCTATTTTTCCCCATTCATTATAGCTATAAAAATATTGATTTTGTGAAAAACTTATTGAAACACAGTTTTTGTGCATTTTTAGTGCTTAAGACTCAAAATTTCGCAAATCCGAGATAGAAGCCGTTTTCACGATGCATTATTTTGCGCGAAATGTTTTAAAACATTTTAAAATGTTTTAGTAGTTTCTTTTCACGATGGACTAATTTTCAAAAAAAAAATGTTTTAACCCTCGCCCTACGGGACCGTAGTGCGAGGGTTAAGACATTTCTCGCAAATTAGTCCATCGTGAAAACGGCTACTACTTAAACATTTTAAAACATTTTAAAATGTTTTGAAACATTTCGCGCAAAATAAGCCATCGTGAAAACTGCTAGTGATTTAGAAGACGATGTAATTTCCTTTCTTTTGATGGGTTTTGTTTGCAATTTGCTTGAAAACTCGATTTTCTGCGATTTGTCAAACATTTATCGTTTTTCCACGAGCATTATCACGCTAGAAAATATTCACGGCATTATACAAATGTGTTTCTATAATTTGATAATTAGACCCAAATCATATACCTTGGCCATACCAGATTTAAGGGGGACTTTGATATGTGTGTCCCCTTGTAGATTCAAGGGGGCACGGTCCCCCCCCCCCCCGTTCCGCCACCTATGACTACAAGTACACACGAGTTAAAATATGACACAACTCAAGTTCCTTATCAACGATCTCTTCCTTTTTGTTCCCGTTGTGGATAAGATATGATATTTAGAAGATCGTACCTCATATATCGATGAATCCCGAATTACAGTGGGGTTTTTGATATGTAAGCATACGCCCAACTTTGCAGAATAAAGGAGGCAAGACAACATTTTATGACGAGTTGCCTGTTATCAGCCAGATATGTGACGTTTTAACCGTATTCCTTGCGGGTGCAAATTCTGCCCTAGCAGTAAACGGAAAAAAATAGCCGTTCGCACCGAATTGAAAACAAACCACGATCCTTTGACAGGTGAGTACCTCGGTAATATGACGAATAAAAAAACGTAAAAATGCAGTCTGTATGCCTAGGCCCTAGATCGTCCGGCGGAGCGGACGGGTTAGCCCTAGTCAGTTACTACGTGCCAGAGAGTGTCCTACCTCCGGCGCCCGCCCGGTGGAGGCATAGAAATGAACCCACTACCGAAGTGGTTTCGGGGGAATGCAACTTTGTCTTCTAAAAGGGGCAAACTAATCCTGTGTCGAAACTACTTAACGTCGCAAGTTTATCATTCAGCCCAAAACTGTTTTTTTATCTTCTCTAAAAATCTGCTATCTCAGTTCAAAACCCCGTGTTAAAGCTGAACTGTTCCCCTAAAGGTGAACTGTTCCGTTATTATAGCCGCTCGCAAGTAATAGGGTTAAACCCGCTGTACCACCGTTGACTGTGCGCGCCGTCCGAGTCCCTGGAAATCAGCCACCACGAAACCCCTAGCCAAGAGCAATACCATGCACACAGGCAGAACGGAGGCCCCAAGCGTGATCATGAGTCGACAACCCTAGCCAGTCGCAATACCCTACACACACAGGCAGAACGGAGGCCCCAAGCGTGATCATGAGTCGACAACCCTAGCCAGTCGCAATAC